>CAIGRH010017595.1:0-10618 GCA_903798295.1 Fraxinus nigra | reverse complement strand
GAATTCGGATTAGGAATATGATCGAGTCATGTTAAACATGGGTTTAATATATCTTGGAAAAAAATTGAATAACATTGGATTATTGATTGTCTTGAATGCATATTTACTATATTATGAATTAAGAATTGAATTAAATGGCAATAGAAGGATTCACAATTCTAATACAAATATTTACATATTAAATAAATACTTCATTTGTTTTGTTAGTTTAGGATTAATATAGATTACATATAAATCATCTCTTTTGATATCACCACATTTCGAATTTAATAGTAATATTGAACTACAAATTAGACATTATTCCTCGTGGGAACGATACTTTTAATCACAAATTTTATTGCTTATACCGTTATCCCGTATACATGCGGGTTTTGTCCGAACACCCTCCAACTTAGAGCATACTCGGATTGGGGGGCAAGTTTGGATACGCGAAGATCAATAACGGGATATTACGTTTTCATTGATGCCTCTTTGGTATCTTGGAAATCAAAGAAACAAAACACCATCTCTAGATCATCAGCAGAAGCTGAATACAGAGCAATGGCTAGCATTTGTTGTGAACTATCCTAGCTTAGATACTTGTTGCATGACTTACAAGTAACTCATCCTCAAGCTGCATTGCTGTCTTGTGATAACCAGGCAGCGTTACATATAACAGCCAATCATGTCTTCCATGAGATAACCAAGCATATAGAACTTGATTGTCACCTGGACCGTGATAAAATTCAAGAGGGTAGCATAGTTACAAATTATTTGAAAAGTGATTCACAAGTTGCAAACATATTAACAAAGCCATTGTGTTCAAGTAGTTTTTATTCCCACATGTTCAAGATGGAAGTAGAAGACATCGACTCTCTATCTTGTGGGGGGCTGTCAATATGTGGGAAGCAAGTCAGCAATACCAGCTAACACAGCCAGTCATGCCAACATAATTGTGCAGTCAGCAATGCTTTCTTTCTGTTGTAAAATTTGTTACAAGATTCTCCACTTGTATAAATAAAGCAGGCAGGATCCATTGTACATATAGAAAATTAGAATTCATTTTGATTTGTATTTTCTTTACAATTAGTGAAATCATTTTCTTCCTACATTTATCTTAGCATTTGCATTTATATTTGTTATACAGGTTCTTGTCTAGCTGTTTTTTACTTGATTGGGCAATGAATTCAAACATTTTTGTAAACTTGAATCAATTCAAAATGCCCCTGCAGTAATTCTGCACAGTTGATTGCTTTTGCAGTATTATCTTTCCTGTTTAGGCATAAAATTCAAGATTTTTTGAACTTTATTACCCAAAACTTAAAAACTTTCCCTAATTGTTTTCAAACTCCAGCCTGTTTAGGCAGTGATTTCGTCCCACACACCCAATTTAGAGAATTCATTCTTGTTAGCAAGCAACCTGCTTGTCCAGCTGCTTTGTTCTTGTTTCAAGGGTTAAACTGTCGGCCATTCCAGAATTTTTGTTCTTGTTAGCAAGCAGCCTACCTGTCCAGCTGCATTGTTTATTTACTTCCTGTCGGCCATTCCAGATTTTTCAAGCCTGGTTTTATTTCCACTGCTCGATAGGGAAGAGGAAAATGGCCGAGAGTTTGGCCAGTTAAGTTCATTTTCCATAAAGATTCACATGTTTGAAGAATTTTGTGGTCGGAAATCCTTGGATCCAGCTCGTTTTCTACCATCCCTCCATTGGATTGGAGTTATAGATTTCAGCTCACAAATCTTCATTTGTTCTCGTGATTGGTTAGAATTTTGCATCCCAACCTTGGCAAAACTCGAATTCAGGCAGCAGGTTGTGTATATGGTTCATACGGATTCAAGTATGTTCTTGGTGCTGGGATTTTCCATTTCGGGCAAAGAATTCAAATTTTCTCCCCTCCCCGTTTTTGAAAATTCCGTTTTGGAAAAATCAGGCCGTCAACAGAAAATTCCAAGGTGCTGACTCTTGTCCATTTTGGGCAAAGTTTTGGAAAAATTCAAATTCGTCCTTACTTGAATTTTGAATTTTTCAACAACCTTTTCCAGCTATATCTAGCTGCTACTAGTATTTTGCATAGCTCCTTGCATTCTGCTTTGGTTTGGCTAATATGGTGAAGAAGGAAAATGACTAGCAACGGGTCTTAGTCCCAGAAAGGCAGAATAGTGAAGTTCCGGGTAAAGCAGCTTGCAAGGATGGAAACCGGTTCAGGTTTCGATTTCATTGAAGATTCAGCATTATGTTACCCGATTTGGCAAACGAACCAAGAAGGATAAAAAAGAGGGTGACTCCCCAATTTTATATCATCATAACGATTGATTGCTTGGGATCTTTCAAACTTTTGTAATTGTTGATTTGCATATCCAATTATGTCAGAGTAGTTTGTTTTCTTGCTTTGGGTCATTTGACCGATTGTAATGTTTATTTTGTAAGCTCGAGAATACTCAAAAGTAGTTGTACTCAATTTTTTATCAATACAATTTATTTACCCGATCCAAAAAAATAAAAAAATAAAAAAAAATTACTAGTTCTATTTGCTAATCAAGGTTCCACCCACCCACCCATTATGGTTTGCTTGTGTTTTTCTTTGAAATTACCATCACTGCTGTTGCATTGTCTTGTATATATCAAAAGAACAATAGAAATTTAAAGAACATTTGCAAAATCCAATAGAGACTTATCAATAATTTTTTTTAATCCATATCATGTACAGTGAACATTTCTTTTACATATTCAAACGGGTTTTTAATGTAGCAAATTTTCAATTATACATTTACAATATGGGAAGAACACATCAAATGCCTCACTGGTAAATGTTTCTGCTTCTTTGATTTGAGACGATCGAAATCCTTTGATCCCGCAGCATGTTCAAATTGGGAGCTAACAACCGTGTGTATCGGTCAAAATAAAGAAGCTGTTTCATGAGAAGAGCAAACTCCCGAGGAAATCTAAGCCCATATGACTCACTGACTCGAACCTGTTAAACTCACAGAAAACGCGGATCAAAACGAGAACACGCAAGAAACGAATAATGTATCCCTATCTCGTTTTAAAGAAATCTAGAAGTTATGCACAGTATAAATCACATAAGCAGCGCAAACAAATGTCACTTATCATTGTTCACATATTGTACAACTATGTAAAAGGTCAAGCACAAAGAATAGCCAAATCTGCATTATCACTTATTATCATCTGCCTTCTACAACATTGTAAAAGCTTAGCACCAAGGAACAAATGCAGCACCATTATATCGACTTTGAATGAATGCGCGTGTAGACGGGATAGCAAAAGAAACTATAAAGTGTGATCTATATATCACACTTCATATTAAGTACTTCAATATGAAGGCTAGCAAGATAAACCTACATTGGTGGTCTGTTTATATGACAAGCGTTATGATTAAGCTTATGAAAGTGTCATAGCATGTAAATAAATGAGCATACACATTAAAGCTGTTTGAACCTGCTTGCACTGTTGGCCAATATGTTAAGAGCAGCTTAAGTCAAAAGATTGAGTATCGATAGTTTTTGAAGTATAATAACTGGGGCCGAAAGCAAAATAAAGCAGCATTTTATCATGATGCACAACATAGGAAAGCACAGCACGATGGCTGGGGGTCAAATACACACTAAAACTCAAAACGGAAGAGTTTACCACATCAAGGAACAGTGCATTCATTTGTCTTTCATCAACCACAACATTTGCAGAAACTGCAGTTGCATTTGTGTTTGTTCCTCTGGCTGTAGCAACAATGATTTCTGTATCCAAATCCTGTGCAAAAAAAAAAAAAAATCAGATACCATGTCTTAAAATAGGATAAGAGTAAAGCAGTGTACTGTAAGTCCAGCCATCTACTTTACATAAACACAAAGGAAAAAACTATTTCCTCTTCGATTCTGGAGAGTGCTAGAGTTTTCTTCTAGGGGGTTATGCCAAAAGGCAGAATTTTTTTAAAATGACCTTGTGCAATGAACATTGACAGGACAATTGAATCTTCCCATTAATAAAGCACTAAAGCAGTTGATTCCATCCAAGAGGTCATATCCCAGCCTCTTGAAGCTACAGTCGTGTTCACCTTGTGCTAAACTAGATGTATGGTGGACACTTAAGCAATCCAAATTAATGATTTTAAATTATCTTAGTTAAATCTTAAGGCAAGTACAGTCTAGATAATTTCATCAGTTTCTCAATTGTTATGGTGGACACCTAAGCAATCCAAATTAATGATTTTAAATTATCTTAGTTAACTCTAAAGGCAAGTACAGTCTAGATAATTTCATCAGTTTCTCAATTGTGATTGACAAAAACAACAAAAATGAAAAAACCAAGTCTGCATCCCAATAAATTTGGGATCGGCTTACATGAATCTGTTGCTGCCACTCAATTCTGCTCATTGCTAGATCTATTGGATTTTTGTTGACAATGCTTGTGATTGACATGAAATATTAAAGTATTTTTCAAGTCTTTGAAGCCTTAAAATAAAATTCTTGCAAGCTAATCCTTGTTACTCCATTTTTTGACTTACCCCTTAAAAAGTTTCAAATAAACTCTTACTTTCATGAAAGGAAAACTAAAACATTGATAAGTGTTGCATCTAAGACTTTTACCAGAGAACTGCTGTTGCAACATAAATTGCTTACCTGTATGGATGAAAATATCTTTTCTAAATCTCTAGCGAAGGCTGGGACATCCACATCCTTGTTTGTAGCACCCATATCAATCAAGGAAGATGCCATGGATTCATATTCTTCAGTTGCTAGTGATCCCAAAAATACCTCCATAGCATTCCATGTTTTTGGAGAAATGCGCCCAACAATTCCTGTGTAGTGAATTTCATTTGTGTTATCCCTCAATACTTGCATGGAATTAAAAACCTGGGCTAGACAAAACAATGAGACTCCAAAGCTAGCTAATGGCAGAGGGGCATTACATAGTTACAAGTGGCACCATGAAGGAACTTTAGCAAGTCAACACATGTCGAAGACTGTAAGGCAACTTAATACTAAGAAATACGTGGAAAGCATATGCAGGCATGCAATCAAAATAAGACTGAAGGTGTATGTTGAGCAAAACTGAAGTGATGATATTTAGCAGGTACTCTTGAAAACATGTAGACTAAAATAAAATGTCCAGATCTATAAACATTATTTAGCAGAACAATGTTGTTTGGACATCCTATGGTAAAAATGCGAATGTCTAGATCCAAAGGTTCAAACTAAGAAAATGAATCAGGTAATCTTTCAAATCATTATCTACTAGTGCAAAGGCATCTTTCACTTCCTGTGGTGGATAATCTAGCTCGATTGACTTCGCAAATGCATTCCTCCAACCAAAAACCCAACATTCAAAAATATTCTTTAAATTAAACAAAAGATAACAAAGGTAATCAGTTCTCGAACTACATAATAATATTGAAAATTATGGACCCATAATCCATGACATCTATATAATCAATGAGAAAAATGAAAACAAGTTAATGCTATATCTAACTTTAAATAGCCAAAAGCTCAAATTATTAGATTATGTCCAAAGCTTTTCAGACAAAAGGTGGGACAAAAATGGATATTCTCAAAGAGGAAATCTCTCTTTAGAAAAGAAACAATTTGGAAGAGAGAGAGAGAGAGAGTCCATCTCCATCTCTACAAATGTATACCATTGATGCTAGCATTTTGATTAAACAGACAACATTTGTGAGCAGCTACCAGAAAAGTAAAGGAACCAGTCTCTGAACATGGTCAGACACATATCTTGCTCAGGTTTGGTATGCTAATTCTATTACAAGAATGAAGAAGGAAAGAAAACCATAGAGTATTAGCAAATCATAGGTGCTTCAGCATTTTCTAGTGAGGGATTTTCTTAGGTGTGATGGGAGCCAAATGGGAAGAAGGCAAAAAAGAATGCAAAAGATAAATGAATGATCACGCGGACTATGAAGTATCATTCAAGTGCAAGATTTTGAACGTCAGATATAAATTATTTGATGAATCGAAAGCAACTACTAATGAAAAAATGGATTAGAAGCTGTATTTGGGAATATAAACACACCAAAGTCAAGAAACCCAATGCGGCCATCACGTAGTAACCACAAATTGCCTGCATGTACATCTGCGTGAAAGCTTTCACAGGCAAGCAAGCTACCAAACCTGCAGAATCATGAAAAAAAAGGAGGTATATGGTTTTGTGACTATAATTAAATATTCTTGTGATATTGAAGCTAAGACTTGAGGCCCACCACACATTTAAGGCAGTTATAAGACTAGCCTCTGGACTTGGAACAAGTGAATTTATGGAGTTCAAGTCGGTGAGAGGAACTCCATAAAGCCTCTCCATTGTAAGAACTCGCTTTGAACTGTACTGCTGGTACACTTTTGGAGCTGTAGCCTGCCTTGTAAGTCCCATTATTTCTAAATATCTAAGGAAAGCCTCAATATTTGCAGCCTCCTTATTAAAGTCAACTTCTTCAAGCATTGATTCCCTTATGTCTCCAACAATAGCAACCTATTAGCAAACTATATATTAGAAGAAAGCCTCGGGCAATCTTATTCAGTAAGATAATAAGGAACAATAGAATCTGGAAAAATAAAAGAGGATGGTCAATCAACAGTTTTAGGAGTTGATTATTAATATTAAAAATTCTATGGCTCCTCGGGATAAGATGGGTAAAAGTTGAAAGAAAAAAACTCAACAGCAAAATTCATATATCTGCATTGCTTCAACCAAAAGCCAACCCTTGAAGATCAGTAGTGGGAGAGAAAAAGAACAAAAAATGCTTCCACAATGCTTCAATATCAAGGCCATCCTTTAGGCTTTTACTAACTCCCCAATTTAAGTTTAACTGAAACTTCTTTACAAGCAAAACATTCAAAAGAAATGGAAGTGATAACAGACAAGGTTATAGCAATTGGTACGCATCAAACTGACAAAAACAAGACAAAAGGTTTTGCCCCAATGAAATTAAGCAGGAGGTAAGTTAGTTCACAGAGGTGATAATTCCTCACAAGTTTTTTATGATTAGTTTCCAGACAGTAATTAACTGAGAAAGGCATTAAATAAACACGCATTTATTGAAGAGTACATGGATTTATGATTCAAGTTATTAATAAAGATGTCTATGACACTTGAGAAGCAATCATCTGCCATACCAGAGAAGCTCGGTTTAGGTCCGGACTCAAAAATTCCAATATGCGTGCCACAATATAGACAAAGTTCAGGTCTGCCACTAAGATGTCCTCTATTCCAGGTTTTAGCACCTTTATAACTACATCCTCTTGGGTTCCTCTTATCCTAGCACCATGAACCTGAAAATCAAATTATGTAGTTCAAGATATTAATGATACACAACAGTTACTAATATACACTAACTAACCACTAATATAGGAATAAATGTTCAAAAAAGAAGAAAACTGTACAAACCTGTGCTATAGAAGCAGAAGCAATTGGCGTCGGATCAACATACTCAAAGACAGTATCAATTGGTCTACCTAACTCCTCGCGCAGGATTGTTTGTATCTCTTGAAATGGAACTGCAGGAGCTCGGTCAAAACAGTACTGGAACTCCTCGACATACTCTGGAGGAAATAATGTCGGTGCAGATGCTATGAACTGTGTATTTCAAGATCAACAATGCATAAGGGACCTACTCCTTAATGCACAATGATTAATCAACAAATCCTATTGTAGAAGAATAAACAGATATGTCTACAACTAATGAACATATATCCTGTAGATGAATAACTCATCATGTATTTATACAGAGAATAAATATGGATAATAATAATCCCCTAGTTTCACAGCATAAAATTGAAAAAGAATAAAAACATCACCAACGCATCATTCTTTACTTACCTGACCTAATTTGATATATGTAGCACCCAGGCGTTCGAACAATTTTCTCAAATAAAGGGGTGATACTAATCCAAGCTGCAACTGAGTCGATAATCCAGTAGAAGAGCTCGCTGTCTACAGAAATTACATAGCATTAAGCCCTAGGACAAAATCCATGGTTTATTGATAAGGAACAATTAGATTAGAAAATCATGAAAAAAAAAAAATCATTTTCAGAATTGAAAAGCAGCCGGCATGAAAATTCATACAATTGCACAAATAAAAGGACAGTTATCAGTTTCCCATCTAATATCTAAGGATAATTCGAGGATGTCCTAAAATAACAAAAGATACAGCCACCTGTATAGTGACTACATTCTTTTACAAATAAAGTAGGGTTTAAGTTACAAATAATGATGTGGCTTACAAATATGACATGACATCCTCAAGCTATCCTCCAAATGTTTGACCTTCAACTTTATACCCAAATAACTAAGTTGATAACTCCAACAAGATGAAATCTAAAGTTATGTAGGGCACAAAGAAAAAATAAATGTAACATGGTTCACAATTAAACAAGAGACTGGTCTATTATTACCTTTGATGCATCTGCTAGCCACTCGCTACCGACGCCAATAACTGCTTGAATACCCTGAGCTAATCTAAGGGCACCACGTGGACCAGTATTTATGGATGTCTGGACAATATCCTCCATGAGTTTGGGCAATTTCTCGATACTATCTGCAGAAATACAGAGCCTTAGGAAAGCTTTGCTATTATATCCGTATACAAAATGGTACTACTAACAAAAAGGGCATCCATAAAGCCTCTGGTGGAACTATTATACCAGTACTGTGACATATAGGCCAAAAGTGGGATGAATAAGAGACATGATCACTCAAATGAATGAAAACAGATGATTAAATGGAACAAAACACTTGAACAAAAGTTAGCACTAGCTAAAAATCTATATGATCATGCTGTTCCCCCTTTCTATTGCTTACATAAGTAAATATCATGTACTACAATGAAAAAATTAATTTCATAACCTTAACTATCTTTGACTCTCAAAATTATGAAAAATAATCATAAGGGGCCAGCTATCAGAACCGAGAATAAGTGACGATGCCTTATTGGTAATATACAATACGAAGCATGAAAATGCTAGTAGCTAATGGGCAATTAAATCCAAGCTAAATTCCACTGATTCTATAAAATTGAATACCCCAATTCCATGCCTCTACTTACAGAGTAAACATTAAAAACAAAACCAAGCGTTGTCAGATATTATTTAACCAAAAACAAAACAAGAAAAGTGTTCGATATTCGTCGAATAACATTTTAGTGACCAAAATCAATAAACAAATTAATTCATTGAGTATCAAATATAAAACGTGTATTACCTTGAAGACGAGAGGTGAAGAGATCCTGGGACCGAGAATACCGAGCAAAGAGAGTGAATCCATTGGACCGATATTTGAGCTTTCTTATTGGAATACCAGATATGGTTACAGGTACTGGCAACTGTAATCCACACATAATCAGCAAATCAATTATTTTCCATTGACAACAAAACTATTACACGCGCAAATAATCATAAATAAACAATTATAAGTAGAGAATTGTACCTGAGAATGCTGAAATATGGGCAAGCGAACGCCTCTAAAAGCTGAAACTGTCGACATTTTCCGTTGAATTTGAACTTGATATATTGTTTCGTTAATCAATTTATGGGAAAATGCTAATTTCAAAATGAATAAATTATGCAATTTTCTCGTCAATAAATTGCGCGGGAAAGCGACGGCGAGGACGGGCCGGAGAGTGAACTCCTAAAAGTAGAGGCAAAGAAAAACGACGCCGTCCGTAGAGGAAAAAATCTTGTCACGAAATAGAGAAAAGTGAGGCACCACGTGGCACATGCAGGGACCGTGCATCTGAAGTTTTTTATCCAACGAAGGATTGACCAAATCACACTCACTCAACCTTTTGACGTTCATTATTTGATCAAAACAATATTTTAAATAATAATTTTTCTAAAATTATGTGATTAAAAATTAAAAATTAAAAATTAAACATACGTGCAAAATATTTTATTCTATGAATGTATAATTATAAAAAAATCAAATAATAGTTATCAAACATAGGCCCATAATCCCACCATTTTCTCCTTTAGCAACTTTTTCCTCAACTCTATTTTTCTCAAGAGTACGTAAAATTTAAATTTTTGACTTATATATTTATTTTAATATTATAAATAAGTACAAAAATATATTAAGTCATAAAATGAAATTTATTAGTAGATTTTGATAAAAGATAATTATATTTGTGATTTAAAAAATATGAATTCATTAAAATGTATAGTTAAAATCAATTGTTGATTAAAACTTTGATTTTAATCCACCAAATAAGGGCTAAGAGTCAGTATATTAATTTTACTAATTATTAATAAATTAATTTAAGTATAGCCAAGGGGGCTATTATTTCCCCCACAGAGCGGTTTTCCCCTTTATCCTCATTGGCGTAGAGTTTATATTTTGCAAATCCCACGTCGAAATATATTTGGGCAATCATTCAACACGTTGTCGTACAATCATTTAATAAAAATAAAAAAATAATATTTCAAAAAACTCGACCATTTTAAAGCTCGTCAAATTAGGACTCGTTCAATTAGGGGTGTAAGCGGTCTGATTTTACCGATTTTTGACAAATTTTCAAACCAAACCGTTTAAACCGGTTTGAGAAAAACTCAAACCTAAACCAAACCATTTTGAACGGTTTGAAAAAAACTCAAACCTAAACCTAACGGTTTGGTCCGATTTT
>CAIGRH010017594.1:0-10883 GCA_903798295.1 Fraxinus nigra | reverse complement strand
AGTCTCTCCCATAAGATATTACAATCCATTTGTTTTAGGTCCCTTAAGAATTACCAAAGATTCTTTCATCACTTTCAAAGTGTTATTATCTGACTTGAAAGAATATCCCTCATCTTTAAGAATTCCCAATGAGATGAGATTTCTTTAAAGGTTTGGAACATACCTTACATTTTTCAATTGCCTAACAATACAATCGTACATTCTAATGGTAATGTCACCAATACCAAGAACACTCTGAAAGTTATTATCACCCATATACACGTTCATGGGTTCAACTTCTTTGTAATTACTAAACCATAACCTATTCGGACACATATGGAATGTACACCCTGAATCCAAGATTCAGTCATTATCAACTTCTTCATTTGACACAGTCATTACAAGTAGGCTATCTAACTCAGAACCCACATTTGAATTATTCAATTCATTATTATTGTGATCCTTGTGTTTCTTCTTTCATTCAAAGTAATCTCTCTTGAAGTGCCATAATTTTCCACAACGATAACACTTCTTATTGATTTTATCTCTTGATTTAGATCTGGTTTTAGATTTGGATCTGAATCTTTTGTTGTTGAAGTTATGTTCTTTCTTTTTAGTTCTCCCTCTCACAAACATGCTTTCATCTCTTGTACTTATTTTAGATTCTTTCTTGATCTCTAGTTCCCAAGATCTTAAGGCATTAGTACAATGGTTTGTGTTAGTGCATCTCTTGAGTATTTTATTGCATTCTTTATAACCTTAAATGAATCAAGAAAGGAATTAAGAAGAATCACGATGAGGTCTTTATCGTCAAATTTCTTTCCATTATGAGCAAGACTCTTAACAAGGATACTAAAGTCACTCAAATTTGTTTCCAAGTTTTTTCCACTATCCATCTTAAAGCTAAACAGTTTCTCTAAGAGATAGATCTTATTAGGCAATATCTTAGTTAGGAACAAAGTATCTAAATCATTCCACAAGTCCATAGGAGTAGTATGTTCTTCAACTTGTCTTACTATATCATCAGATAGTTGCAATATAATAAAACTGTATGCTATTTCAATTTTTTCACGTTTAGCTTTCAATTCATCAGAAAATGTTGCAGTGTCATCAAGGGCTTTAACACTCCTTTGTTAGACCAATATGGCCCTCATTTTCTATTTCCAACTCGAGTAATCCTCATTTCCATCGAATTATGATAATTCGACCTTCAAACCCATCACATATTTTGTAAAATGGTGGCTATTACTCGTAGACATAATTGGTTTTCAATTTGAAAATCACTTAAGTTTTTAAAAAAAATTCGTGCGAAAGCAATCAGGACATAGAATGAAAAACAACATTACTAAAATATGCACAAAATTGTTGCTCAGTTATTGATTGTTTGAATGTAAATAACACATAAAATTGTTCATCCAGTTCGGCCAAGCCTAATTTGGGGGGTTCAGAGGTAAATAGAGCCTGTCACTATACAAGAACCATCAAGAGAGAGACCGGTAAGAGTTCGTAGAACCAAGAAATCAGATTCGGACTATCACTAACGATCATCAATCCACAAACGAATATCCCAAATCACCTATTCAACCCTAGAAACAACACCTCATAGTTCCAAATGAAACCCCTAAATGAAACCTAAAACAATGAACACTACACTAACAATACACAACACTATAGGCTCAACAAAGTGGAATTATAACAATTTATGAAACCACCAAGTAAACGGCTCAAATCAAAAGTAAAACCTTCGAAAAATACTGCACAATCGACTCATCCAGAGAGAATAAGAGCATGAAACCAACAAAGGCAAAAGACATGAAAATAATAATGGTACAATAGCCCGAAGGGGTTATTTATACCCCAATCCTCAACCATAGACGTGATCCAACGGTCCGGTGAGTCCAAAGAAAAACAGATCCAATTGAAAGCTAATGAGCCAGTAAAAACGTGCCAAGTGGACCGGCCAACCAAAAATGCACTTCTGCTTATAAAGGCGTGTTTTAAGAACCACAATTCACAATACTGTGTAATTTAATTTTCCCAAAATTCCATGTGGCCGAATTTTGAATTGTTGACCTGGGGGTTGATCGGGCAACCTAGTAACACTAGCCACCTCTAGAGGTTGTTAATCATTTTAGTTTAGATATTTTACTTGCCTTAAAAAAATTAAAATTTATGGAGCTATTCAATTTAATTTTCATAAAGGAGAAATTTGAGAATGTACAATAGTTGAAATGAATTTTTAAAACAATAATATACATTAACTTATAGTTATTAGACCCGATTCGAGCATTAATCAGAGATAAGTATTGGTCGAACCGATGGATTAGTGGTTGGACCAGCAGATTATAGCTTAAAATTGTCAGAACAATTTAAAGTATAATTTATTTATTTTTTGGGCAATATTAAATTTCTTAAGTCATTTATCAATTGTGACTAATTATTTTTATGTCTATAAAATAAAGTAAAATGTTTGAATATAAATTTTTTAAAAATACTTTAAAAAAAAACTATAAATAATTTATGAGATAGATACAAGTTATTGCACAAATGTAACAACAAAATATATTTGCTCTAGTGGTGAGGAATCAATCATTTATTTAGAGGTCTTAGTTCAATTCCTTAAACCCAAAAAACTTTTTAAACACTTTTGAAACGACTTATTAGCACAAAACGTCCTTACGTTTGACAGTGAGGATGCAAAACATCCAAATGTTTCATTTTTTACATTATCTCCCTTATTTCAACGTTCCAATATGAAAAACGTCTTTTTCACTGTTTTTCAGTGTAAAATGACCAATATACCCTCATATTTAAATAAAACAAAAAAATAAAAATAAATTGTAATTATACTCCCAAACTTTTTAAAAAGTGCAAGTGAGTCAAAAGCCTTATTAAAAGGTTTAAGCACAAAACGTCCATACATTTGACACTTAATGCGAAAAACGTTCTTACGTTTCAAACTTGTTTGTACTTGGTCAATATCACAAAACGTCCCTACGTTTGACACTTATTGCGTAAAACGTCCTTACGTTTCATTTATTTTACATTTTCATCCTTATTTCANAAACTTTTTAAAAAGTGCAAGTGAGTCCAAAGCCTTATTAAAAGGTTTAAGCACAAAACGTCCATACATTTGACACTTAATGCGAAAAACGTTCTTACGTTTCAAACTTGTTTGTACTTGGTCAATATCACAAAACGTCCCTACGTTTGACACTTATTGCGTAAAACGTCCTTACGTTTCATTTATTTTACATTTTCATCCTTATTTCAACGTTTCATTGCGGAAAACGTCATTTTCACTATTTTTCAATATAAAATGAACAATATACCCTCATACTTAAATAAAACAAAAAAAAAGAAAATAAAAATAAAAATAAATTACAATTATGCTCCCAAACGTTTTAAAAAGTGCAAATGAGTTCAAAAACATTATTAAAACATTCAAATTATTAGCCTTCTCCTCCTCAATTATGTTTATTTTTAATATATTTTTTTAATTCATGAAGAAGCTCCAAACAATATTTTTATCATATCATTTTTAATATTGTATAATTGTAGGTAGAAGAGGAAGCACTAAGTTAAATTCAGGGTTTGAACTGATTATAGCATCATCTTTTAATTTTATTGTAAGTTGCTCGTTGACCATTGATTGATTCACACTTGATTTCAAGTCCCCAGATTACACATAGCACATTTAGCCCTTGTTTGTTAGATGTAAAAATTGATGAAATATGTTGTTGAAAAGTTGTGTGTCATATGAAATATGTGGTTAAAATTAATTGTTAGATTTAACTCGAGATTTTAATTGAATTTTATTCCAAACAAAACAACGGCAAAATATTTAGCAGGCACTTGATAATAATTTATATTGAAATAAAACTTTTGGATTGTTGTCTTGTCAACTTATTGTGTGTTGTTGCATTGCTAGTTTTTTGTTGGATTTTTGAATTGTTGTTATAAGTGTTGAATTCTTGACGTATTACCAATGTATTCTATCACCAATAACATGTGATTATCACCTTTTCAGCTTCCTTAGCTAAATTCTTGAATTCGAATTCAATGGACCCTATGATGTAAAAAGTTGTACTTTCTTGTATGATTTTTCAAAGGAAAATTTGTACAGAAAAATTAAATATACTCACATGTGGGTGAACTCCATGTGAATTAAATATTGTCAAAAAAATGGACCCCGCCTGTTGTGTGCATTCTGTAAGCTATCTGTATGTTTTTTTTTTCTGTACTCTAAGCCCAATTCTTTTTTCAAATCACTTGAAATAAAAAGTGTGGGTGATAATCCCACGATTAAGTTTAAATTCGAGCATAGCTCTTCTATATGATAAGACATAACCCTTGTTTGGCCCCCGATTGAGCCACATTAAAATTTTCATTTTCATTCTTTTACTTATTTTCAACCATATATTTTTTATTAAATCAATAATTTTTCATTCTTTTTCAACCATACATTCTCCACCAATCTTCTATTTCAAAATACATTCTTTTAAAATAATGTGGCTCAAACACGCACTTGATATAAATTAAATCATATTTAAATTTTAAATCAAAATTAATAATTAATTTCAATAGTATATTCACCACTTTTCACTTCGGCACACACCTGTTATTAAACAAAACTTTATCTTATTAGTACATAATAATTAATGGGTTAATTTCACAAACGCTCACTAAACTTACCTAAAAATTATAAAACGGTCACTGAAATTTAAAACTTGCAGAAACAGTCACTGAAGTTTCATGCGTTATCTCAAACGGTCACTGAAGTTTCATGTGCTTTCACAAACGGTCACTGAACTTACTATTAAGATTTTTATGGTGCTAATTCAAAGTTAAAGGATCAAGACACGTAGACATAGAAGTTTGAGAATCTCAAAAGTCTCTCTCCTTCACTTGGGCGATTTTTGACCTTTCACAACCGCCACCTATTGAGTCAATTCCCGCCACCTTTCGGCCACCTAAATCGTTGGATATTGATACCAATAGAAAGCCCTTAACCTCATCTACAATTACCACCCAACATCTCACCATACTGTCAACTAATATGGCCGGAATCACCTTACAAAGTCAGCAACTCGCAAATCTGAAAACTGTCGAAAGCTCATTTTTCGACCGACAACTTGATCGCGGACCACCACTATTTGATTTCCCACACCCAGGAGACCTCAACCATGGTCTCAATCTAACCCCAAACATCGCTACAGCAGTCTTAATTTGTTGCAGAAACCTCAATCGATGGACTGCCTTGCGTATGAACTGTCCCAGCCTGTTCGTCCACATTAAGCCCAAATTGCCGATAACCCGTCATTAGAAAATATGTGCCATGAAGGGAGGGTGCCAGAATAGGTGGTCTGCGTTTGTGGGAACTACCGTCGTCGTCGAAGAATGTGATTGTTGGCCGCGAGTTCAATGATTCGAAATTCTACTGTAGATTTCGATTTTCTATGTTATTTGGTGTAATAAGACCATGTCTAGATGCGCCATGTTGAGCTTGAGTGACCTGTTGAGTGTTATTAACATGGGCATCAATGGAGTTGCTCAAATTTTGAAGAAAATCGTGTGTGAGAGGCTTATTTTGAGCTAAAATTGGCTCGATTTTGCTATGTTTTGGAACTGTTGTTTGTGTCAGAATGGTAGAGATTGATGATGAAATATTGGTCGTGCAAAAATTCGGTGACAACGGTGGCCGGACGTTGGTTTCCATGATTGGCGACGCCCATGGGGAAAGAGAGAAGAGGAAGAATTTTACCAATGAGGTCTCCAAACTTTTATGTCCACGTGTTTTGGTCAATTAAGTTTGAATTGACATCATAATAGTCCTAATAATAAGTTTAGTGACCGTGTGTGAAAGCGCATGAAATTTCAGTGATCGTTTCTGTAAGTTTTGAATTTTAATGACCGTTTTATAATTTTTGGATAAGTTCGGTGACCGTTTGTGAAATTAACCCAATAATTAATTGACAAAAACTTCTATTGAGGAATATTACAGTAGCGCGATTCTTGTGAAATTCATCCGTACAGATTGGATGACGTGGCAATCACAGAGGATATTACAGCCCCCACAGAATAACATTCCAACTACGTCATTAGACGGCACTGTCCTCTTTCTGTTGGCGCGCACACGGGGTATAAAATACTGGGAGAGGTCACCCAACTTTGAACAAAGTCTTATTTTAGTCACCTAATTGTTTTTTGAAACCGATAATTTACAATTGCGTTTTGCTAATCTCCTCAATAACAATGCCATCTTCTATTGCATTGTTGACCCTTTTTTTCCATGAACTTCTATCTTGATTAGTATATTGTGTTGAAATGATTATAAAATTGCATTTTTAATATGAAAATTGATTGTTTAACCCAGAAGCGGACACATGGGGACGAGATAAAATTAAGTAAAAAAATAATTACAATTTAGAATTACTTCATTGGATTTGTGTTAAAAATTATGGGCCTAAATTATGTTAAAAAAAATTCAATGTCAAAAATTAATGGTTTAATGGGGGCAATTGCATTTACTGGACCCTTAAAGATTTCGCCTCTATCAACCCAATTGTGTGACATGAACTCAATCATATAAGTTAAAAAACAATATAGTTATTACATAATTGAACAATCGAAAACTCAATTTAGCCATCATAATGAGTCTAACACAAAAATTGATACAACCCTTGTTAAGTAAATGATTTTTCCTATATGAACTTCTCTGTTTATTTAGAAAGACATCACTAAATTATGAAACTTCTGATACGAAACTAGAGCTACTAAAATTCAATTTCTAAAGTAATTGGTAGTCACGTAAACTTGATTTTTACAAATAAAAAGACTTACGTCTCTATAATTGGAGAACCAACATGCTTCATTAACATCTATATTTTTAAGTAACAAATTACGTCTCCTAGGTGGGAAGTGACGTTAGCATTTGGAGCGAAATAGTGGTGACCAAACTAAAACATAATTCAAATTTAAGTCCATGTTTGGTCCCCATATTTAAAATTAATTTTTTTCTCCAAACTTATTTTTAACCACATATTTTATGAGATTTAAAATTTTTAACAACTTTTTATTCATATATTTCATTAACTTTTATGAAAATGTAATAAAATTTTAATTTAGAGCAAAACCAATCGAGGGCTAATCGAGAAACTTAGAATTAAAAACAATTAAGTGACTAAAATGAAACTTCAAGTAAAGTTGGGAACCTCCAATGTTTTTTTTGCACACCGTTTCCTTCTCCATCTGGACTTCTAACACCCCCAGGGCACTATATATATATGTGCATAAATCCATTATTCTTCTAGCCATAATTTGAGGGAAAAATACCTGAAAGTAAAAAAGCAGAGAATGTCATCTTCTGTGGTAAAATTTGACAGTAATAACACAAATCATGAAGAAGGGAATCATGAACAGTTTGATATGCTCCACACAGGTGATCCAACGGCTACTAACCTCTCACTCCCAGCGGTCACTTTTCTCAAAGCTGCAATCTCTCTCAAGGACCAGGTTTAATCGATAGAATAAATAATATTTTTAACTTATTATATTAAACTATGTTAATTCGGATGGAAAAGCGTTCATTTGCTCTTATACTGTAATACTTTTTTGGGTTGTATTGTGGATATGAAATTCATACAAAAATATAATTAACAAATAAGATTTCAACCTTTTTTTTCTTCTTATAGTGCCCTCTTAATTCGGATCGACGAGCGATTGTTTTTTATGGGTTTGGTTGTGGTTGTGAAATTGATGAAATTTTTTTGATCCGAGTGAAATTGATGAAATTCATATGAAATCAGGTTGTGGAAGTGACATGGACGGGTCGGGGCAATAATGGCAAATTAGACCCGACAGTGTATACGGGTCTTCTGGGTACAGCTTTCACCTGCTTGAGATCTTATGAGGCCACCGGTAACCACCGAGACCTGCAATTGTGCGTCGAGATCGTGGATGCCTGCGCCGCCATTGCTCATTCCTCCACCAGGTGGAGTAAATTTGGTT
Organism: Fraxinus nigra; assembly: GCA_903798295.1. Taxonomy (NCBI): domain Eukaryota; kingdom Viridiplantae; phylum Streptophyta; class Magnoliopsida; order Lamiales; family Oleaceae; genus Fraxinus; species Fraxinus nigra. The sequence continues at coordinate 2,894 of CAIGRH010017594.1, read as the reverse complement.
AATAACGCTAAATACCTCTTTTATTAATATTTGTTTTGGTCTATATAAGAACGTATTGATAAATTTAGAATTTAGAATATTGATTTACCCATTTAGGAAAACGAAGATTCTGATAGAGAAACTGATGTTATGTTACTTATTTGAGAGTAACTTAGTCAATACTTGTAATTGAACTTTTTAAGCTTAGCCAAGTATTTCTTTGGGATTTTTTGAGATCTTTCTTCCTCTCTCCGAGCATAGGAGACTAAATTGTTGTCAATTATATCGCAGTCGGCAGTTAGCTCATATTTTTCTTTAGCATATTCAGGCATGTGACTTTTCTGTGTGGTCGAGGAGGAATTTATGCTCTTGGCGCTGTGGCTGCAAATTATTGCGGGGACCAAGTGAAGCGAGACTTCTACGTGACTCGTTTTCTGGAGGCATGTTACTTTTTATACACTAAGCTTAATCGAACTTTGTAGCTTTCTGTATCTTTTGCATTGGTCATTCTTCCGCACTTATGAATCATGTGTTTAGATGGCGGAGGAAGAAAAAGCCCTCCCGGTTGGACCAGAAGAAGGAGGGTTTGGAATGTCTTACGATCTCCTTTACGGACGAGCCGGATTTTTGTGGGCTGCTTTGTTTATAAACAAGTACTTAGGAGCCGAAGTGGTACCCAGTAATCTTCTCATGCCAGTTGTTGAAGCCGTGCTAGCAGGAGGCAGGGTTGGTGCATCGGATAATACGGCATGCCCGCTCATGTATAGATGGCATGGAACTAGGTATTGGGGTGCAGCTCATGGACTGGCCGGTATTTTGCATGTATTGCTACATTTTTCTCTGTCAAACAATGATATTGACGACCTCAAGGCAACTTTGAGGTACATGATGAGTAACAGGTTTCCTCACAGCGGGAATTATCCCCTTAGTGAAGGAAACCCAAGAGATAAGCTCGTGCAGTGGTCCCATGGAGCGACTGGCGTAGCCCTTACCCTGTGCAAAGCATCAGAGGTCAGCAGTTTATGAAAGTCTAAATGGTATAGAGCACAATGGTATTTGCCCTCTACTCGTTCTAATCACGGTGTTTACCAATTCGACCTTCTGCTTTTGCAGGTGTTACCAAATAATAGAGAATTTCGTGAGGCAGCCATCGAAGCTGGGGAAGTTGTTTGGAAAAATGGGTTACTCAAGAAAGTGGGACTGGCCGATGGCTCTGCTGGGAATACTTATGCCTTCCTTTCTCTCTCGCGCCTTACGGGAGATAGTGTATATGAAGACCGAGCAAAGGCATTTGCGAGCTACTTATATCACAATGTAAGAAAAACAATTGCTGATACACATTATGATGGTGATGATAACGCGTGTTCTCTGTTCCATGGACTAGCCGGATCTGCTTGCCTCTGGTTTGATATGCTTACGCCAGAGAAATCTAGATTCCCAGGATACGAACTCTAGATTGCAAGGAACAGCTTGTCGAAGCTGTGCCGGAAATGCTACTTAGCTTCTTTTAATCTTTACCATAATAGAGAATGGAACTTGACAATGTTCTCTACTAAGTTTAGACATGTAATACCTACTCTTTTTTAAAAGGGTAATACCAACTTGTATATATATACTGTAACAGCAGTAATATGGATATGCAACAGTAATAGCCTTATTTTTTGACATAAATGCTTTGTGCATCCTCGGCTAATGAGTATTTTTGCATGGATGTATGTTCTACCTGTTATCAGGGTGAGTGGATTTGAACATAAACAAAACTGATGATTCTGATGCTGTTCAGATAGATTCTTACACCTCGAAGTATACCTGTAGTAGATGGAGAAAAAGGGACATGTTTCATAGAAGTGGCTTGCACATAGGTTCTTGGATTACTTTAGGATTGATGCTGATTGGAAGGTTGAGTTATTTGAAAAAGGCAGGTGGGAGTAGTAGCAGTAGGAACGGGTTATGAAGGATATAAGGAAACGTGCAAAAGTTAAAAATATATTATTCTATGAACGAACGACAATGAAAAAATTAGGAAGCTGCTTGTTTCTGAATGGCATTGAAAGAATTTAAGCCTGACTGTGATGTACAATGTTCAACGTTATATTATCCAATGAACGAAAATAGCTAGATTCTTTTTGGAAAATGCAAAAGTGATTATTGTAGAACATGGCTAGTGTAATGATCAGGGTCAACGAAAGATTAGATTAATTTTACCAAACAAGCAAAGAAAATAAAAGAACTCATGAAATCAAATCGTACTTACCCTAAGCAAGCTTCCATCACATGAAGAAATCACCGTATTATAATGAAGTCAAATCATCCAAGGTGCAACTTCTAGAAATCAAAACTCAAAAAATCACTCAAGATTGCAGATTCCTCTCTATTTGTGTTACTGTTTACTCAAGAACATAACCGCCCTTACTCTCCTTTATATTTGCACTGTATTCTGTAAAGAATCAGATCTAGAAGAAGATTCGAGATGAAGAATCTTCAAAATCTCAAAAGAGAAATGAACATAGAGTGATTTCAGAATTGTAGAAGTCAGATGAAGTGAATGCCAAAGCGTGCATCCAAAAGGATACACACAGATACCCAAAGTCGTCCAAACGTGCACGTCAACCAAGAAGGTCATCACATCCAAAGGCGCATAAGGTAACACATGTCAATATTGTTAGTCTAATGCCCATTTTTATAGTAAGTATATTGTAACGATATTTTGAATTAACGTTTCAATTATTCGCGTGTTAGAATTTGCGACAATAATCTAAAGTTTCATGATCATATGAAATATAATAAATTGTATGTTTGACGGGTTGTGTATAGTGAGACACAAATTGTTATATGATCAAAATATGTCGTTCACAATCGGTACATAAAGTTGGACGTTTTATGTTGATAAAATTGTATTGTTCTTATTAAAATTT
>CAIGRH010017569.1:0-10663 GCA_903798295.1 Fraxinus nigra | reverse complement strand
CATATAGGCTAACTATTTTAACTCGTTATTACTAATTAAACGGCTTCTCGTAGCAATGATCACATAACCCATGCATGATATACAAAGACCTCACAACTTTTGATAAAGTGCTTTAGCAACACTACAATCATATAACACACTTCTCTTTCAAAGCTTTAACTTGGAAAACAGTAGTAATATAATTTAAAGCACAACTATCAAAGCACCAATAAGAATTTTATGTTAAAATGAAAAAACTCAGCACAACTTCTTTGCNTGAGTCAGTCATATAGGCTAACTATTTTAACTCGTTATTACTAATTAAACGGCTTCTCGTAGCAATGATCACATAACCCATGCATGATATACAAAGACCTCACAACTTTTGATAAAGTGCTTTAGCAACACTACAATCATATAACACACTTCTCTTTCAAAGCTTTAACTTGGAAAACAGTAGTAATATAATTTAAAGCACAACTATCAAAGCACCAATAAGAATTTTATGTTAAAATGAAAAAACTCAGCACAACTTCTTTGCTGAAATTTTCTTCTTTGCTTGAGTTACATTCCTAGAATTTTGGATATGGAATTCTCCACTTCCATACCAATTTTAGAATTTGTTCTGAAATTAATTTTAGAAAAAAATAACATTTAATTTACACAAGATACGTTTAGAAACTGGGAGTAACCTAATGAAGATTAACCTATCTAACATTCAACATTTTGTGAAGTGTAGAAAGAAAGAAAACGGACCGGCTATTAACTTCAAATGGGATTTGAAAAATAGCAAAATCAAAATCTAACAGCAAAAACCATCTACAAGGAATTTTATGGAATCTAACAACAAAATCTTGAAAATGGAGCAAATAACGAAAACTTGATGAAAAAAAAAAGAAAGAAACTGACCGGCGATTAACTTAAACGCGATTTGAGGATTCAAACGGGATTTGAGGAGAGAGCGATTTGAGGGGAGGGAGAGCAATTTGGCGAGCTAGGTCTAGGGATTCTATAGTGTTATTCCTTTTTTTCTTTTCTTTTTTCAATTTTTCTTTTTAACCAAGTGGGTCAGGTTGTGCAAGTTATGAATTAGTAATTTTGTGGGCTGTTGGGTTGGAATGTGATGGACTCATTTAAATGGGCCAGAATATTATTTTTAACGTTTAATAAATGTTGCAAAAGGTAAGCTTATTAGCAACGTTCAATAAACGTTGCGAAATGCCAATATTAATAACACTTAATAAACGTTGTGAAAAGTTAGTCTACACAATCATATTGACAACGTGTAACAAACATTGCGATAAGTTTACCATTTTGCAACACGCATAAAACGTTGCAAAAATATAAATCTTTCGAAACATTAAACGAGCATTGTGGAAGATTTTAAATCTAGGTCTTAGCAACGGTCAATAAACGTTGCTATAGAGTGAGTTTTTAGCAACACCCAATAAATGTTGTAATAAATAAAACTTTTGACAACACTCAATAAACGTTGCAAAAGACGACATTAACAACATTCATTCAAAAAATGTTATCAAATCTCAATTATATTAACCAATTGCAACATTCATTTATTTAAATGTTGCGATAGACACCTTTAGCAACACTCAATAATCGAATGTTGTCTTTTATGTGTTGCTAAAGACCATTTTTGCTGTAGTGTTATAGTTTTACAACATTCTCCTTTTGATGATTATTTACACAATAACTATCTTAATGAAATATTGTTTAGCAAAACCTGATGGGAAAAAAATGCCAACAAATAAAAAGAGTACAAATAATTGGGAGTAATAAAATATTACCTCATTAAAATTTTGTTAAGAAAATTTAGTGGGACAAAACTTGATCGAAGTAAAAAGAGTATAGCTACTTCTCCTAATTTCAATAAACAAAAATTTGTGTATCAATATATCCATGTCTTGTTGTCAATGTCTTCAATATTGTAATTTCTAGTAAAGTATGTATCATGTTATCTTATATAGTTTTCAAATAACATTGCCTTCATACGAGATATTTATCAATATTTGATGACTATGGTAACATGATGATTCGAAAAATAACTCTTGTTGAAGTCTTTGGGAATCTCATACATATATGAGTATTATTTGAGGGTAAATGTTTTTTATGTTATGGACATTCATTACAGAAAGAATATGTCTCATAAAAACTTTATCAAGAAAAATCATGTGGAAAAAATTCTAATGAAGGAAAAAGAGTACATCATTCTTTTTAGTACGTTACAGAAATTGTCTTATTGAAATATCTCAATTTTCGTTATTTTAGGTACATAAGCCTGTATTGGGGTTTTAAAATTTGTTATGTCTAAATACTCATTGAGAGTATATGTCTCTTTAATAAGACCATCGTTTCTAATTACTCCATTTTTGTTTGAATATTTTTATATTAGAATTGAATACCATCATGCTTCAAGCATGCCATCAAATATCATATTAAATAATTGTCCTCTAGGACGTCAATTTGACTTGGAGCATTTAAAGTTAATGTGTAAGATATTATGGGTCTCTTTGGTCAACAGATGTATCTAAATAAATTATCTTTATAACTTTTGATTCAAATTATCTTTTGCAAGGATAACGACACATTTGTACATTATTTCCAACTTCTTTAATTCCTCCCCCTAATGCCGAGAGAATTGTTCAGTCAAAATGACAATCAGCAAATCACTTTATAAAATATCACCCATTAAGGTTTAAAATACTGTATAAGGGTTCAAGCTACTCATTTATTCTCAACATTCTATACTTTCTATTTCAGTGCATTGTGGTGAATTAATTTTGCAAGTATTGCACTATCAAAATAATTAGATGGAAAAACTAGTCTTTGACCATCAGCCAATTATAGAAGAGAGAGAACTATGAAATTGGCACTATGCATAATAGCATTCCCTAAATAAAATTGGGAAGTACTTTATTTTCAATTAATTGAAGGCGTTTAACAAACAACAATGTTAAACCATTTATCAGCATCCCAACTAACACTTACTAAAATGTTAAGATTTAGAATCCCTAGCATTAACAAGACACGATCTTGATTGTATAATATGAAAATCATGCTCACAATTTAAAATTTGAGCAGTAATTTTGCAAACTTCATGTTATAAACATCATGCAATCATCTAATATGTGTATGAAATTTATTAAATACAAATAATATTTAGATGGTCAATATGAAGGATGATGAGACCGTATTTATCAACCTAATTAATTTTCAGAAATATTAGGAACTCAATCCATATTTTAGCTAGTGATGATCAATTTTCGATAAAGAAAACAAATAATATATAGGAATTCATTGAATTGAAAAGTTTCGGGTTTTTTCTTTATTGAATGTCGCTTTGGATTTTTAATTTTTCATCATTATTGATCTAGTGATGATCCAACTGATTGTGCCAAACAATAATATTTTCAAAAAATATAATATTGTTTCAACTATACCACACATTTTAGAAATTTAGTATGTTTCTCTTTAATTTAGTAGGGAATAAATAACTATCAATAGTAAGAATTTTATTCTCCCACATACAGCAGTAATAACTCTCCTATAGTATCAAAATAATATTCTTCTGAAATATTGATATATAATTATTTATGATTACTGACAAGTAATAAATCAATATTTTTCAGGAATATTGATACATTTAAATTATTCATAATATTCTTCTAAAATATTAATATGTATAAATTTGTGCTTCTCCAAGAACACAATACGGTATTCTTCAAGAATACTAATATGTATTATTTCTGCTTCTTCTAGAGCAAAATATATTTTTTTCTAGAACATTTATATAAGGTGGATTGTGTTTCTTCTAAAATATCAACACCTTATTCATTTAGTACAAATATAATTTTCTAGTTGTGCTTATTTAGGAGCACAAATTAAATTAAAATATTTAACTATCTAAAAATTCACAAATATATAATAGGAATAGAAAGACTTGAATTTGAAAGCTTAAAAAAACTTTGAATAATCAACAAATCTAATATTTTTCAAAGATAAAATTAAAAAAAAATGTAATACTTCAAAATTTGCTACTGTTCATGTAGCTATTTGTTACAAATGAACCGTTGGATATTGATAGGAACTGTTGGATTTGAAGCAAAATGAGTCGTGAACGTCATGTCCAAATATCATGACAATCGAACCATAACAGGCTAAGATTTCAACATTTTTATCACAATTGTGCAAGCTATATAGATTCTGCAATTTCTACGCCATTGATTCCAAAATAATAATACAATTCTTCCATAGTATATAGAGTCACTATAGGGTCAACGAACTTCGGGTTCATGATAATATTTAATCTAATCATTTTTATGAATGTGTAGTACATTTTAGAAGGGAGTGCCAATAATTTATCTTTTATCGGCTTCTGACCAAATAGAAAAGAAATGCAAAGATATTATGTACTATTGTTGAATCATCTCAAGATGATATCAATTGCAGCTAATATCTTAAGATTAGGCAAACTTCTTTTGAATTTACTAGAATAAAAGTACATTGTGAATATAATTTATATTATTTGATAAAATAATACAAGTTTTTCTAGATTTTTCAACGATATTCATTACACCTAATATCATATTAACATTATTTTCTACTAATGTTAAGTACAAACAAATATTTTTTTGTCTTGAAAAATAGTATGCATATTTGCACTATCAACTAAATAGATATCTTGAAATTCATCTCAAATTTTGTGATGTTTACCATTTGAGTAATTTTACAATAAAATACAATTAATTTAGAAGAACATGATAATAATGTATAATCATATAATAATGAATCAAGTAGACAAACTAATCAATGTCGACATGACATGAATTATGTGTTTTCCTTCAGAACTATAAACATTAATTCAAAATTATATATTCTTTGAAACATGTGTTATTTCGAGAGCACTTTGTATTTTACAGTTACTTTTTCAAGAGCAATATGTCAATATTGAAAATTATAATTCATGCTTTTTAGAAGCAAGTAATAATATTCTAAAATATTAATTATAATATAGTACAACTTTAGGAACAACAATAAACTATTATTTCGAAACATTCAAGAGCAAGTAATATTCTTTTGTAATTATGATATTGTGCAATTTCAGGGAAAACAATAAACTATTATTTCGAAACATTAGCTCTTCAGGATCCATATATTTGCTTCTTCAAGAACAATATATCAATATTCTTTTGAAATATTGAAAATTATAATTCTTGCTTTTACCCAAAAATCAATTAGAAGAATATTGAAACTGTAATATCAAACTCTTCTAGAGCAATTAATATTGTGCTACTTTAGAAGTACCAACAAATTATTACTTAAAAGATTAACTTTTTAGGAGTATGTTCTATAGCAAAATATTAATTATTTGTAGAGTTGTGAGTTTTCAAGAGTAACAACATGATCAGTTTAAAGGTTATAAACGAACATAAAAAATATTTAATCACGTTGTGATATAACAACAAAAAATTAGAGTTCAAAATTAGGTGTGTACTTTATTGATAATCAAAACCCGTATTTATAGAGTTCAACATTAGAGTTACAATTGGAGTGAAATAAATTTTCTAAACTAGATAAAACTTATCTATGGATGTTGATAAGACTACATTATTATCAATATTTATCTTACAGTTTTACGATATGAACGTTAATATCCAATTGTTTCCCTTATAACACGTGATCTACTAATATCTTTGATTAATATTGTAGCATCGAAGTATGCTTTTAGTTGTCTGAATACAAATCAAGGCTAAGAGAAATATAAAGCTTAATATGTACAAAGGACTAGGAAGATGCAGAGTTTAAAGTCCAAGATAAATATTCCCAAATACCATCTAACCGGGTAAATAATATTCGAGTTCGTCATAATTTATAAATTTCTTTATTATTGTTCACTTAAAAAAATGTGTACATAATAAGTTTTTCATGTACAATTTTAACTCCACCCACACTAAAAGTAATTGATCCCAAGCCCGAAAGAGGAGGATTTCCATGAAAAAAAAAATCAAAAAAGTTTAACTACATTATGTGCTCTGGATGGGATAGGCTCGACCCATAAGCCCACGAGCCTAGGGCCGAGTCTAGCAATAATTTTAGGCACAAGTCGAGCTCATGACTAGAAGGTCAGCTTGGCCCATTGCCACCCTCACAAATGGTCAATCAATTGAAAGATAATTTTAAAATTTTAATAAATAAAATATTGATGTGTAGTTTAATAAATGCAATTATTATAAGGTAAGAATAGAGATGAGTTTGACTCTCCAAATTGGGAGAGTCTAATACACCCTCTATTTTAAAAAGTTGGAATAGAGAATTTCTGGAAGCCTATTTTTAAGCATCGACTCTCTAAAATAAAAAGCATATTATGTTTAGAGATTTTTTAAAATGATCTAAACTTCTTGCAAGGCTAGCTAACCCAGCCTCAAATAGTAGCAACATTTTTGGCTTGTGTTAAAGCGGCACAACAAAAACAAAGACAAGAACAAAAAAAAACATACAAGTGTTGAAAAGGGTGGCTAGAGAGTAATATACACATTGTTTGTGTTGAAATTCTCTACGATTTACTGGTAGCTCTCATCTAAAACTCCATAAAAAATAAAAGTTGAAAATTATCTTGACTAGAGTGAATTGCTAGAGAGAAACACACACACACACACACACTTTGTTTCTCGGGTGTACATCACCACTGTGCTTATTGCTTGTTCTCAATTATCAAACTTGAAAATGTTAGGTATTTGATGTAATTGGCAAGTCTGTGAACAAAAGAGACTAAAATTAATATGATGTAAAAGTCAAAAATTTAGTTTCAAATAGTTAAATTTGTGTTATATTAGGTCTAGTGTTCGAGAATAGAAAATAAGGAAAAACAACGTTGGAATTTCGCTAGATTATCACCAAGACTTGGCTCGAGCGTCAGAAACTGCGTCGCCTTGCCTTTGCTCGAGCGACAAACTGTCGCCCAACCTTCGCTCGAACGACGGTGTCATCCGAAAAATTTTAATTCGCGTTTTTACGGCTTTTTGTCCAGCCCATTCAATCCCAAAACCTAAAATATAAATACCAAACGCTATAGAACATTTTTTCTAAGGTTGAACATTGAGAATTCATACAGTCTTCATATCCTATTCACAAATTAGCTTTCAACTTTTATTCTTCAATTGATTCTTGGTGGTGAAAACATCATATCCAAAATCCAAATACCAAAATTCTGCTTTCTAGAGTTCTGAAGATCAAAGGAAGGTAATTGGAGTTCCAGTTTGTGAAACGCTGAGTTCTTCGTTGATTCACAGGAGATAGACAAATTGATAAAGTCGAGAGTTGCTACAGGATTGTACATTCCAGGAGAGCTTTGAAAATTATAGCCAAGAGTTGGTGTAGGAGCACAAAATTCAGGAGAGCTGTGAGAGTTGCAGTCAAAAGGTCAAAAAGTTCATGTTGTCGTCTTGTCTGGCGGATTATAAGTTCAATCATTTATAATGAATTTTGACGGGCAAAGTGCCTGGAGTTTTTACCCAGTTGGAGTTTCTCCGTGATCATACTGTGCACTATTTACTACTTTTATATTCTGCGATATTCAAATATAGGATAATTGAACTGTATGCTTAACCATCTAGAGATAATTAATTAGTAACTTGTTGATGGTTAATTACAATTTTTTTAATTCAGCATTTACACCTATTCACCCCCATCTAGGTGTAGTTTGGATTGAATCTCGTTATTTCAAAAATTACGTGACGAAATTGTAAAAAGTTGAACATTTTCTTGATTATATTAATCACTTTGTTTGTTAGAGTTTTTTTATCTTCTTTTTTCCTCAGCAACAGAAAATGATATAAAATCAGAGGAAAAGGATTACACTATTTGTATTTCTTAGAAGTCCATATGTGACTCAACGATGTTCATTGTCACACGTTGGGAAATTGAGGTTCTAAGAAAAGAATTATTTTCTTTCTGATTTTGAGAATGCTGGAGTATAGAGTTGTATGTTTTACTATAGCTTAGAAGCAAAAATAAAGTTTGATAATGGCATGTTTAATGTTGGAGGAAAATAACATCGTTGCTACATTACGAGATAATTCCGTTGTCCTGTCCTATACATGGTTGTCTAATACCCAACGCTTCGTAGCTCCTATTATGTTTCAAAATGTGGAATCCTGGCCAATTTCATTATTAGATAAGTTTTCTTTGAACTTGTTAGTATCATCGTAATTTTTTTTTCCTTTATTTCCTTTTCTTATTCGCATTTCAACTTTTTTGTTATGAAATAAAAAGTGTTAGACAACGATCATACAATCTTTTCTTATGCTAGGTCTGTTATGTTTCTTCGAGTACAATGTTTAATTTGTTTTGGTTGTGTGTATTTGTTAAAGTAATATGCAATTAGATGATAGAAATGCAATCATTTCATTTCATTTTTTTCCCAACTAGCATGATACATTTGTACTAGATTTTCTTGCTCAGGTAGACAAACAAAACAAAAAAATATTCAATGTTATGCATTGCTAGTGACTTCGACCCTTTCGAGCTGCAATGCATTACTTGGTTCCTCAGTTTAAAGCCTAAAGCCCCTAGCAGCATTGCAAAGTGAACCTCAAACAATTAGAAGCACTTTAGCTTGCACTTGGCGGTATCAAAAACCTAAGACGAATAAAAAAAGATATAGAGTGTAAAGAGGGACGACTAGAGACAAATATATATCCTCTGAATTGAAACTCTCCAAGACTTGCAAATAGCTATCACTGTAACTCCATAAAAAAATTTGGTCACTTGCTAGTCACCATCCTTTACCCCCATTGATGAGGTTAACGTGGAGGAACATGAACGTTTGAATGATCGGCGTAACTTTTGCATATGTTGTCAGTTTTGGGCCCATAACCCCATTCCAGAAAGCTCGCGACAATTCCCATTGGCACTTATTATTTCTTAATTCATTATTTTTAGTATTTATTTATTGTGCTTTGTGGCCCAGCCAATTAAGAGGCTATTAGCCCAGTAGGTTATATGTTCTTTTAGTATTTAGAACTCTAAAACGTGTGGAGGAAATAAGAAAAGCGTTTGTTTTCTTAAGTTGCAATCCGTTGTTAGTGTGTTCGTAGATTCGATCTACATCACCCACCCTGTACAATTGATGACGTAGATTCATTTGATCACACAGAAGAGACCAACCCTTTACACTATACAATCTTAACTAAATAATGCTATTTGTATATAATGGTGTTTTTTTTCTCTCTCTCTCTTCCATGTCATCATTATGTACACCATTATATACAATTAGCATTACTCATCTTCGATTGTGCTATATGTATATAATGATTTATATACACATGATATGATAAGATATGATTGAGTCAAAATTTCATCAATCAAAATAAATAAATAAATAAATTTTTCCACTCTTCTTGACATATCTCATTTATATGTAAATCATTATATAACTTTTTATGTACAAATAACATTATTCTATGTATTATACAATTTCAATTGGTGGATTGATATTATATGCTTCAAAAAACCTAGTCCATGGAACATTCTATTCTCTAAAAAATTCCACATGATTGTTGAGTGTCAAGATAAACCAACTAAAATTACTACTACTTTTGTTTGCTAACCTCCCAGTATGGATACTGAATATTCAACTTATGCATGCACGTTTAGTTCCTCATCTTGAGCTCTATAGTGTTCATATCGTGCAGACCTTGCTTGCGTGCCTTCAAGTGCAGGTATGTCTCCTAGAGTTATCATACTAAACCCAGTGGGTAGGTCATTGGTTCAATTGGCAAGTCGTTGGGACTTAATTCTAATTATAAATGCTTCTTAAGCAAAAATAAGCTATATGTATAATCTACAATGCACCGACATGAACACCTACGTCCGACACGATATATGCTAGATACGTCGACATGCAATTTTCAAAAGAGTACTGACACACCACGTCGCCAACACTTTGATTAAATTTTTAAAATTCATTTATATAGTGTGTGTTTGTTACTCATTTTTCCAAGAATGAGAATGAGTTTTCTTACCATTGCTAAACCAAATTCAAATTAATTGTGAGAAGGAAGTCAACTTTGTCAGGCAAGTGGGGCCCAACCAACGGATCTATTTTTCCTAGAAATGGAGAAAAAATGGGCAGCAAATAGGGTGATAGTAAAAAATTAATTTTATACTCGTTCTTAATTTTTCTTGTTGAAATCTTTAAAATAGGAATACCTATTTTTTATTTACTAATAATTTTGAATTAAAAATATATAATATTTTTAATAAAAAATGAAAAATGTTTATGGTAGAGTGTCCAATGAGTCAGTATCAATACGTGTCCAACACGGGCACGCTATCCTAGTTGAAATGTCTGTGTTATAGAGTGTATAATCTTTTGTCCTTTTTTCTTATAATATATAAATTTCTTGCTTATAAATCATAAACAAAACCTCCAACTAGCACACTGGTAAGTTTCATGCCTACACTTGGGGTTCAGATCTCCATCGACAAGAAAATGTTAAATTTTGCTTTGGCAATAAACCAGTGACGAATCCAATTTTCTATCAAACCATTCCATTTCTAGTTGTTCTCACAAGTTCATTTGCCCATCAGTCTTTTGGTGAGATACAGACCACTGTCGGGATGCACTAGCCTAGGCCCGGTTCTGGGCCGAGGCGGATGAGGCCCACGC
>CAIGRH010017562.1:500-12867 GCA_903798295.1 Fraxinus nigra | reverse complement strand
ATAACGTATTAAAAAAAAAAAAATCGGGGGCACCGTGGCCTTCCACCCCTTCACCTCTAGGCCCCCCCTAGTCCGATGAGCTGGCTCCGCCCCTGGAGCTCAACATCTATCAGAGTGTTCAAGCCTTCTTTTTCTCAAGGTCAGCTCCTCACATGTTCTCTGTTTCTTCATATATGTCATTTCGTTAGTTTGTGGTGAAGGATTTACTATGGTTCTACCTGTTTAGTTGCTGTGCTCGATTCTGGATTTTTTTCGCTTTATTGTTTTAGGTTTAATATAGTTTAATGGTATAATTGTTTAATTTTTTTTAATGGATATGGTTTCATTTAAATTACACTTTACTGGGAACAATTGAATTGGATTTTATGGGAGCCTGATTTGGTGGTTGTTCTTTTATGCTAAATTTGAGATTTAGTTTCAGTCTTAAGAAAATGAAATTAAAAATTAAAATCTTGATCACCCAACAGCGAACATCACTACCGTTTCTCTGGTTTATTTGTGTCGGCATGACCAACACCAATCCGTCCTTAGCTTCGCTTATGTACCTACCTTACGGGTACATACAGTTATAAACAGAAAGATCGTAATACTTCAGTTTTGGTATATAACTGAAAAGTGGAGTCTCCATTTAAGGTTGATATACTGAAAGATAAAGTAGACTTGTTGACAGGAGGCGGATCAGGAATCAGGTTTGAGATCTCAACACAGTTCGGTAAACATGGAGCCTCTGTCGCCATCATGGGCCACTGGAAGAGCATCATTGACGACGCTGTATCAGCACTCCAATCTTTAGGAATTCCAGTAATTACTTTCTCCTTTTTGGCATATTGTTCATTTATATTCATATGAAATAATATTGTGCACTTAGTCCTATTATGCTATTTTTGCACATTGGTTTTGGAGAAGGGTTAGAAAAACTTGTGTTATTATTCTCCATTAGACAATTACAACGAAAAACTACCTTGGCGAGTTACATTGAAACTGTTGAATCAATATGATATTGATCTGCTTGTCTTCTAATTTGATTATGCTTATTATTGCTCTCGTGAGAAGGGATTAGGGCTGAATCCATAATATAATGTGCACTTAATTTTCAAGCAGTGAGGTTTGAAGGTGATGTAAGGAAACGGGAAGATGCAAAGAAAGTAGTGAAGGAAACTGTGAAGCATTTTGGAAAGCTTCATCTAGGTACCAAATTGCTATTATCTGTTTTCTACTAGGATTTTGATTTATGTTCTATGTTTGTGTTCGTTTTATGGAAATGCTTGATATTTTTTATCAATCTAGGCAACCTCTGACTAGGGGATTTGTGTCTCTTTATTTCTTTGGTTGTAATATTGCATTTGGTTATTCATGAATTTGATAATGTTGAATTCAAAGTTAATTTCAATATCAAACATTTTGTGAAAATTGATGTTACAACTTTACTTTAAAATTAGAGAACTAAACTTCATGTTAATTTTTCGAATACAAAGCAAGAATCCTAGATGGGACTGTGTTTTACTATGACGTAGTTTGTAGAGAGTGATAGTTCAATGGAGACTCATGGTAAAATTTGAAGATAGTTTTTCTTGTCCATTTTTTTACGTCCTTTAAATTCGTTATTTGTCCAGATTTTTGTTCTTGCATCCCAATTTCCATAAGTGAAAAATTACGGAAGTTTTGATCTACTTCCAGCAAGTTCAGTGTGTGTAGCTTGCTATGTTTCTTGCATATATGCAAATTTTTATATGGTTATAATTTTCATGTTCTTGCTTATTTAATGTGTTGCGGGCGGAACAAGTATTACAAATTGAGCAGCCTAAAGCAAGAGTTTTTGAAGAAACAGAAGAAAGGCAAGCTGCCCAAAAAAATCTAGACAATGAAGCAAGCATTACAAATGGACATATCCCTCAGTATGTTGTTAGAAATGTCAAATTTATATTGCCCTCAATTTATGTTTTTTGATGCTTTGATCCCAAAGCTTTAGGTATGATGCAGTGGATGGCGGTCATGTTGTGGGAAAAAGATGCACTAGAATGGACTTATAGAGAAAAAATCACAGTCAAGTCAATCTTGTTCTTGCTTATTTTGGAAAATCTCAGACTCTGTATATTTTCTTCTTCTTTTTTTTACTCTTGCTTTTTATTGAATCAATTATTTTTGGTTCCCATTTCTTCTTATTATGTCGAGTTTATGCCATCTCCCTTGGTAGAGTATATAAATATTTTCTTTACCATACTGATTTTATGAAAGAAACACCCTTTAGGTATATATTGCTACTACCATGATTAGGAAAAACTAATTCAGTTCTAAATTTTTATAGAGACGTTTAATTTTTTTTGCTTCCAACAATTAATCATTCAAGTCATTATAATTATTTATTTAATCTTCACGAAACTAAGCCTCGGCTTACTTAAGGAAATAATTATGCTTCTCGCTCAGGAGTACATAGGGCATTACAAGTCTAAACTAAGTCGAATTCAATAGAAACTACAATCATCTTTTAACATTTGAAGTAACTTAAATTATGCTTGTCTACGTGAATAATTTACTTGACATCAACATGCTTTTGTAAATTTACATAAATTTTCGTGACAACACAAATCAACACAATCAACTGTACAAGACAAGAAATTGCCTAAAATGCTGGTCCTAAATTTGGACTCCTAAAAAAATCCTGCACATATATATAATCCGCAAAATTAAAATTTTAGACAAGCTTCTAAACATATTCATTACATGTAATGTTGCTTTTGTCTTCTATTAAAATTTCCCAATTCACACTTTATGAGTTTAAAATTAGAAGGCTTTCTTTGAGTAAAAATGAAGATTTTTGGTTGGTGGGGGTTGTAAGTATTAATTAGAATCTATCTGTGGCATTTCCATTGTGTTAATCACATGTGTTCAAATGGCTCTCATCTTTTCTTGTGTGATCATAAGAAACGCATATAATTTTAACGAATTGAACTAGAGGATCTGTGTGTTTGAATAAAATTAGTGTGGTTAATGGCTTAATGTTTTCTTCAATTGGACGTGTGAAGTTACACGTTATGAAGTAACAAATTTGTGTGCTTTTAGATGACATTTAGTTATAGCCTCTATCTTCTATTCTAAGGATGTTAGCATCAATGACTACTTATTATGGTCCTAATAAGGCTAAGAAGTTCTTCTCATTAACATAAAAAATTATAGTCTTCTTACTATGACACTTGAAAAAATGAAGCTAATACAGAATGGTTGAGTCATTTATACAATTTAAGTTTTGATCTTCCAAACAATCTCTCTGTGTATAATTTGATCAGGCTATGTTTTGCAGATTCGAGTCTGGAAACAATAAGAGCAGGAAACCTCGTCGCATGATTATAAGTTCGCAAATAGTAATACTATTATTTTCTTTACTTAATCTAAATCGATGTTTAATTTTCTATTTCTTATTCATGGAAAAAAGCTTCTCATCATCATAACACTATAACATTATGGAACTTGTAGATCCTTCAAAATTCAAGTTTCATTAGGAGGCATCTTTTGTTTGGACTAGGATTTTACTATTTTTTTATAATGTCAAATTCAATGTCATATCTGATTCATTCTTATTATTTGATTTTCTTTCTAAAATGACATATACTTGTAGCTTGAGCTTTTATATTTTTATTGCATAATTTTAGTAGATCTCATTCATTCATTGACTATTAAGTGTCAAAAGAAACTATATTATGCATTCAATATTTAATAAAATGCTACTAGAAAACATGGCTAAATATATTTTTTTCGACACTAACAATACCTCTGTAAATGCACGGGCAATAAACTAGTATATTAAATATCACATCAAGTGGAAATTATTTTTTGAATGATTTTAGTTCTATTATAATTCAATTATTTCAATACTACCTTACTTTTCATTTTTTTTAATATTTATTTAGCTCATGTTTGTCTACCATTTTATCAAACATTATTTTCGACAGTAAACAATCTTCACCATACATTCATCCAATAAAATATTTTACAAACAAACCAATAAAGTTACTTTAAATTTCAACCACGCATTCTCCAAAAAATATTATTCATTACATCATTCTTCTCCCAATAATGGGAGACAAACACACCCTTAATTTATTTGACCATTTAGTTTCCATCAATGTACATTTACATTTGACATATTCATTTCACTTATATGTCTTCATTAATGTATGAATTTCCAGTCATTATCAATTAATTAACATTCGTATTTATTCAATTAATACTAAGCTCATGTTTGAGCCACATTATAATTTTTATTTTCATTATTCTACTCATTTTCAACCACACATATTTCAATAAAATAATTTTTTTCATTATATCAATAACTTTTTCTTCCTTTTCAACCACATATTCACCATCACATCAACAAAAAAAATGCATTCTTTCCTTTTTAATGTGCATCAAACAGGGGCTAAAGCTAAGTTTTTAATTCTTTTCACATTGGGATTTATGTGCTTTCCTCTCGAGGGTCCTTGAATAAAGGTATCCCTGAGCAGAGGTCTCTCTTTCCTCTTGAAGGCTGTCAGAATAGAGGTTTTCCCCTACATTTGGTGTGGGATTTATAGTGTTTTATCACACATTCTCACTATGGAATCGAATATTGCAAACATATGTAAAAAGTTGTCTCTCACAGAATAGGAAAAGGAAATTCTAGCGATCGGAGAAGATGAGGTGTTGATTCCCCATCAGAGTGAAAAATGTTTATTATTCAAACTTTTGTCCAGTAAACACTTTAATAAAGAGGCGCTCAAGAATTCTATGAAGCACTTATGGTGTCCAAATAAGGCTTTGAGCATTCGAGACATTTCCTCCAACCTGTTCCTTACAGAATTTGAGGACATACGGGATAAAGAACGTGCATGCGCAAGGGTCCGTGGGCGTTTGACAAACATTTGATTTTAACCAAAGAGATTAATGGCCTTGAACAAATTGATAACATCCTTTTCAGAGGCAAATTTTTTGGGTAAGAATTCATGATCTCCTTGTCATGGTTCGAAACTGGAAAATGGGGAATGCTATAGGCAGGCAACTTAGAAAAATTATTGAAATTGATATCGATAAAAATGAAATAGCTAGAGGTGAATTCCTTCGTGTCCAGATAGGCTTTGATATCTCCAAGCCTCTCTTACGCTGTAAGAGGATTTGTGTGGGATCTCACAAACCTTTCTGGGTCTGTTTTGCTTATGAGCGCCTTTTAAATTTTTGATATCTATGTGGCATTCTTGGACATACTCATAAGGAATGCTCCCAATGGCGATCCGCCATGGAGGCATATACAACATATGATTACTCTTATGGACCTTGGGTACGTGCTGGAAACTTTGGAGATTATGGTGGTCCTGTCCGCAACCTCAAACCATTGACCAGCAGATGAATCAGTCAAGTTCCAATGATCAGAACAATGGTGAACAAACTCCGGTCCAAACAACCAATTGCAGTACACCAGAAAATCAAGAGCTATTACAAGAAATGAATATGGATGGAAATAATGGGGAATTGATGAAGGCAAAATTTCTGGAATAGCTGCCATTACATGATCAATTTGGAATCACAGTTTCTATAGAAAATAATTTTGACAGCAATGAGGTTATGGAAAATGGTATGGCCAGCAGTGACTTTCCTAATTTTCAGCCTAAGGATAATCTTGTCCCTCAACAAACTGATGTTGATTTACATAAACCTAGCGAGACATTAATTACTGGTATGGGTGCCAATCAAGCTCGACGATGGAAACGAGTTAAAAAAATCAGATACACAGCTCCAGCATGTTTACGTCCTCAGCTAGCCAAAAGAGATCTCTGGAATTTTCTCTTGCAAGTGGGGAAGCTGCTCAAAATTCTAAACGCCTGAAGGGTATAAGTAAATCCCATGAACGGGTGTCCAACTTCAATGCTCAAAATTCGGTGGTGGCTGAAATTCAACCCTACCGATCCTCATGAAAATACTAAGTTGGAATGCACGAGGGCTTGGGAACCCTCATGGCATTCGTATTCTTTCTGACCTTATCAAAAAGGAAGATCTCGATGTTTTGTTCTTGCAAGAGACAAAACTTAATGACACAAATATGGAATTTTGTCGAGTTAAACTAAAATTCTACGGTTGTTTTAATGTTGAGACAGTGGGACGCAGTAGCGGCATTACTCTTCTTTAGAAATATGAGATTCTTTTATCCATTCTAAGTTACTCCAAAAACCACATTGATGCTGAAGCACCCCAACGTAGCTGGTTTCTAACTGGAATCTATGGCCACACTGAGATACGTAAACACATGGATGTATGGAACTTATTAAGGAAACTGAAAAGAGACTTTGCAGATGCATGGCTTGTCTTTGGCGACTTCAACGAAATTCTATCAAATGAAGAGAAATGGGGAAGTCGACATAGACCTAGGCAGCAACTTGAAAATTTCAAACAGATGTTCTTTGATTGTGAGCTCCAGGACCTCGGATTCAATGGCCCTAAATACACATGGTATAATGGAAGACATGACAGTGCAAAGAATTTCAAAAGGCTGGACCGCTTCTGTGCAAATGATTCCTGGTGTCGTCTTTATGCACATGCCTTCATCACCTATGGTTCAACAACATACTTAGATCACATTCTGATTTGGATTCAACTTGATGGTGTTAATCAAACACTAAAAGGACCTAAACCATTCCGTTTTGAATCAATGTGGCTAGGTGAAACCGAATGCTCCAACATTGTGTTAAACCAGTGGTCTAAAACTAGCTTTCAAAACCTGGAAAATATCAAGAGGAATATCAGCCAATGCAGCACTCACCTTCAATCTTGGAACCAAACTATATTCGGCAAAGTGCAGGTGAAGCTTAAGGAAGCCAGATCAAAGCTGGCTCAAATCCAAAATAAGAATCCAACAACTATCAACACTAATGATCTTCGAAAAGTTGCCGAATAAGTGCAAACTTGGATGGACAGAGAGGAAATCATGTGGAAACAAAGATCAGGGGCTGCTTGGCTCGAAGAAAGAGATCAGAACACACGTTTCTTCCATGCAAAAGCCTTCCAAAGAAGGAAAAAAATTCAATTACAAAACTGTTAGATGATCAAGGGTGCTGGCATGAGGGAGAAGCGTGTGACCGGCTGATCATCAACTATTTTTATGATCTGTTCGCCTCTACTAGCTCCAGAAATCAAAATGTTGTTCTGACCAACATGGAAAGCAGAGTTACTACTGATATGAACGATGAGCTAACTCAACATTTCACAGCAACTGAAATCTCTCAGGCACTCCAGGAAATGCATCCTAATAAGGCTCCAGGTCCTCATGGTATGCCTTCTATTTTTTTCCAAAAGTTTTGGCCACATTAGCCCTTCTATAACTAATGTTGTCTTACACGCTCTGAATACTTGTGAATTTCCCCAAGATGTAAATCATACGTTTATTACACTTATTCCCAAGACAAAAAATCCCCAAAGAGTCAAGGATTACACACCCATCAGCCTCTGTAATGTCCTTTATAAGTTGGTCTCCAAGGTTGTGGCGAACAGGATAAAACAAGTGCTTCCTATGGTGATCTCGAAAA
The DNA here is from genome assembly GCA_903798295.1 of Fraxinus nigra. NCBI lineage: Eukaryota > Viridiplantae > Streptophyta > Magnoliopsida > Lamiales > Oleaceae > Fraxinus > Fraxinus nigra. The sequence continues at coordinate 5,320 of CAIGRH010017562.1, read as the reverse complement.
CACAATCATCCTTCATTAAAGGGAGACTTATTTTAGACAACGTATTTGTAGCGTATGAAGTGCTCCATTTCTTAAAGAGAAATAAGAAGGGTTACATGTCCCTTAAGCTTGACATGAGCAAATTCTATGACAGAGTGGAATGGTCCTTCCTTGAAGCGGTTATGCACAAATTGGGCTTTCATGGAAGTTTTATTAATTTGGTGATGAAGTGCGTCACTATCGCATTTTTTTCGATCATCATTAATGGTTCTCCAACTGGTCGTATTTTGCCTTCTAGGGGTTTAAGGCAAGGAGATCCTATTTCTCCTTACTATTTATTCTATGCACTGAAGGATTGATTAGTCTATTGAAGGAAGCTGAAAGGAGAAATCATGTAACTGGTGTTCGTATATGTCGAGGAGCTCCAAGATTGAATCACCTTGTCTTTGAGGATTATAACTTGATTTTTTGTGAAGCAAACCAATCAACTACTACTTGATTGCAGGCTATCCTAAGTACTTATGAAGAGGCGTCAGGTCAGCAACTCAATAGAGATAAAACTGAAATGGTATTCAGTGCTAATGTAAAGCAAGGTGATCAACGATCAATTATGCCCTATGAAATGTTCCGCAAGTGCGGCAATACGAAAAGTATCTTGGATTGCCACCTATGGTGGGAAGATCTAAATCCCAAGCATTCTCTGAAATAAAACACAAAGTCTGGCTGAAATTGCAAGGATTGAAAAGTAGTATGTTCTCCCAAAGAGGAAGAGAAGTTATCCTCAAATCAGTAGCTTTGTTATGAGTTGTTTCAAACTCCCCTCCACATTATGCACTGAACTTGAGAAAATGATGGCTCGATTTTGGTGGGGCCAAAGGAAGGAGGAAAGGAAAATTCACTGGCTTTCTTGGGATAATATGTGTAAGTCGAAATCCATGGAGGGCATGGGCTTTAAGGAGCTAAAGATTTATAATTTGGCCATACTTGGTAAACAAGCTTGGAGGCTCTTGCACCATAGGGATAGCATAGTTCATAAAATATACTCAGCCCGCTACTTTTCCGATGGTAATGTATTGAAGGCATCTTTAGGTGGTAATCCCTCCTATGCTTGGCGTGGAATTTGGGAGGCTAAAAATCTTTTGATACAGGGAGGAAGATGGATCGTGTGAAATGGAAGTACCATACATATTCTCAATGATAAATGGATCCCGAAAGCGACAAAATTGAGCAAGGAATTAGGGGTTGATTTTCAACGCATCTATAGACAGCAACTCGATTGTCCAGTTTTCACACTAATTGATACCAACTTGGGGTCGTGGAATTGGGCAAAACTCAGAACTCTATTCAATCCAAAAATTGTTGAGGCTATCCTGGAGTTACAACCAAGTGTTTCGAGAGAAGAAGATGTATGGTCTTGGGAACACGAAAAAACTGGTATCCACTCCTTGAGTACCGCATACAGATTCTTCAAAACCTGCCTAACTCCAGATAGCTACAGCTGTTCGAATTTTGCTAAGAAGAAGGAATTTTGGGATACGATGTGGCGGCTGAAAATTCCCCAAAAAATAAAGGTCTTTGCTTGGAGAGCCTATCAAGAGAGTATGCCATCAAAACAAAATCTACTTCGTCGAAAAATTCATGTTGCTTCCCAATGTTGTTTTTGTGGTTACCAAGTGGAAGATTTATGCCATGTCTTGCTTCATTGTCCATCTATCCATCAACACCTTACTAGTCGATTCTCGGTATTACAACATAAAAATTATCCAGGAAGTTTCATGCAAGCAGCTACTGATATATTGTCAACAATATCAAAGGATGCTCTCATGGACTTTCTACTTATTATCTGGGGCTTTTGGTATTAGCAAAATAAAATGATCCACGATCAAATTAATCTCCCACCTCAATAAGTTATCGCCACTGCCCTAGCCAACAAATCTGCAACTGAATCGAGCCTTCTTCAAAAATCTACTCTTGGAGTATTATCTCGAAAATATAGATGGTCTGCATCAAGACAAGATGCCTTCAAGCTGAATGTTGATGGTGCTTTGTTCTTCGATTTTAATAAGGCGGGATTTGGCCTTATTCTTCGAGATCATGAAGGATAAGTAGTTATGGATGCTAATGGCTTTGAAAACTATATCCTTGAACTTGAACACGTTGAAGTGACAACAATTGTGAGATGATTGCAACCATGTCTCAACCTGGGCATTCCTAAGTTACTGGTGGAGGCGATTGCTTGTTTCTTGTAAATGAAATCAACAAACCAATCTTAACGTCAGCATCAATACCGGCCCTGGTAGTTGAAATAAAGGAGCTCACGTTATGATTCCCCCATTGCAACCTCTATTACTGCAATAGAGTTAGAAACCAAGCTGCTCGCTACTTGGCACAACATGCATCGTCCCTCCAAGATATGGTACTTTGGTGGCATAGTGTCCCTTTAGTCATTGAAAATGTTATTTTCATTGATAAACACTATTGTAACCTTTCTTAAGGCTAATTGCCTTCATGAATGAACTATTTTCTCATTAATAAAAAAACATTCATTCAATTAATACTCGTCTTTACTTATGTATTTCAGTGTTATTAATTCTAATTATAAGCTAAATGAAATTTCACATTTAAGAATATATTTCATTATTTACGTCCATATATACTAATTAACATTCAATCCTACTTAATTGAAAATTAAATAAATGATTTAACATTCATTGTCACGTATATATTCTTTTATATTAATTTTAAATTAATTAACATTTAGGCATATTCAAATATTACTTTTACAGCACTTATGAAGCATTTCATAATAAAATACAACGCATGTTCAATGTTAACTAGTTATTATAAAAAGGGTAAAGCGTGATTGAACATGGAAGTTAAGTTTCAAGCTTTACAAACCTAGACATAAAATTATATTTTCTTATTTTAATATTATTTTAAATTTTTAATCATTATAAAAATTATTTAATGATTAAAATAATATGCATCAAACGTTAAAAATTATAAAATACTATATTTTAATAATTTATACAATGAATTAATTATGCAATTTTCAAAGAAAAACATGTAACTAAATCAAGTAAAAGGTTTTGAAAAAATGGAAATTACACTCAACCGAATTTTAAAGATCCAACTTATAAAATCAGATCTAAAATTTAGTTATACAAAAAATAGATATTAATTTAAATCTTTAATATTAAAAATATTAAATATCCCATCTTTCCTTTATCTTCTCTTTCTAAATCGTAACTACCTAAACCGTAAAAATTACAAAATTCCAAATCACATGACCCACATATTCCCTCTCTCATGGCTCCGATGTCAACAAGTAGAATAAAGGCAGCTCCGGCTTCGACGGTCACTACTGGTTTGGGAGCATAGTAGCTGCACACGATTGACACAACGATGCCTCGTAGCGACAGCAACACCACCGTACACGATCGCCATGCGCAACCTTGATGATCGTGTGCCTAACCACCATTCTGTACAATAGTTTGAGGCTTCTATTTTCATCTATTTTCCTTGTATGCTGAACCACCAATAGATTGATCGTGACAATCGTGTGCAGAAACCATTTTTGTTCTCTCATGAATCTACTTTTCGTTTCAACCGGTGATGATATCGAGGCGTCAATCTGTTTTCTCTATGTTAGTTTGCATCTTTTGAGTTGGTGTTGATGGTTGTGGTGTGGTAGAGGTAAAGGAGATGGTGGATTTGAGGTGGTCGCGATGGTGATTGTTGAAACATGCAGTGGCCTATAAGTTTTTTGAATTTATGACCAAATAAAATAGAGTTAATTAATAAAATATATTTTTAATTTATTTCATAAATAAAATTTAATTAATATTTAATTTTTGAAATTTTAAACCTTGTTTCTCAATTTTGAAATGAATCATACTTAATCTTTTAGATATGAAATTTTCCCTTTTAGAAAAAGAAAAAAAAAATTTAATAGAATGTACCTAGACACGCATTAAACGATCAACTTGATATTTGATCAATAAATTTCGTGCTTACTGTCAAAGCGAAGAATTTCGCCCACACCTCATGCCTAAAAGTCACCTAAATGCTCATTTTAAAACATCGGTAATCGGTGAAATCGCTATTGCCCAATTCATCATTTTGAGATGGCAAGTATCAACTAGCTAAATTTGAGTATAGTCGATGATCTCATCATTAGAATAGAATACTATAATAAATAATCTTTTAACTACTACTACTTATTTAATACTACTGAATACCATACAATCCTCCTGCAAAACATGTTATAGACAAATGAACCAACACATAAATTTTATTCTCTACTATGCATTTGTTTTTCTTCTGCATATGATCAAAAGCCTGTACTTGCTCCGTTTAACTTCTATAGCAGTTACAATCCATGCAGTAAATACCAAGAAAATATTACAAATGACAAACTTAGTTTGCTGTAGAAGGCCAAGAACTTTTTTGGAAATTCACAGATAAAAAAAATAACTTAATTCTTCACCTCACTGTTAATTTATTAACATGGGATTACCGGGGTAAGGAAATTTGATATTTACAGTGGACAGTCGTCTTCAGATATTTTGCTAACTGGAATTTTCTCTATTTTCTCTACATAAGCCGAGGGGAACCATCCCGCCTTGCCATTGCATTCTCCTTCCGACCATCCATTTGAAGCCATCTGTCCAATTCCATGACCGAGGAAGAAATAAATTGGTAAATCAAAATTTCCAATCCGTTAAATCAAACATTATATCAGGTCTTTTATCGTCTTGAAAAATTCTCATTCTGCAGTTAACTGGTCCTCATTTGTATGTGCGTGCAGATATCCGCGCATTTTTTTTTGGGGTGGGGGG
>CAIGRH010017551.1:0-11449 GCA_903798295.1 Fraxinus nigra | reverse complement strand
TCGCCGACGAGGGTGGGTGAGAGAGAGAGTAGAGGAGGAAGGAATATGGAAATGATTTTTGTGATGAAATTGATTAGGGTTTGTGAGGGTGTGTATGTAAATTAAATTAATTTTATAATAATATTATTATTACTATTAAAATTTCTACTTATGACTTGATTTTTACATAATAAACTTTAGATTTGATTTTTGAAGTTGAGCCCTGTTTGAGCCATATTAAAATTATCATTATCATTTTTCCACTCATTTTCAACAATAAATTCTTCAATAAAATAATATTTTGCATCATTTCAATAATTTTTTCTTCTTTTTCAACCATACATTCTCCATCAATCTACTATTTCAAAATACATTCTTCCACAATAATGTGGCTCAAATACACCCTGAATCTTAAAAAATCTAGTTGAGTGAGATTTTCATTAAAAAAATTTGGAAGATTTGATTTTTATTCGGTTCTTGGTCGAGAACTGAGAATCGAATCAAACATGTTGATTCTCGATTCAGATATATGTTCGAGTGTTTTAACTTTAAAAAATCACTATCCCAAAACTTTTTTTTTCCTTTTTTTNACTTTTTTTTTCCATTTTTTTTTTTTTAATGTTTCTCAATCAGGGGCATAATTTAATTATAAAATAAATTCTTAATACAAGTAATCTGAATGAATATAAATAATAACGATTAAATGGAATACAGGTAAATGAAAAAAATTAGAAAACATTGTTCAAATTTGTCAAATAGTGATAAAAATTTTTTTTTACAAAAGCAATACATAAACAATAATAAAATCTCATTGGACTTCAATTTCTTAAAACTTATCGTTCTCAAAATTTTTAACCACACATTTTATAAGATCGACAACTTTTATCAATTTTTTAACTATATGTTGTATCATTTTTTATTAAATTCTATTAAAAAATTGATTTTTATCAAAACCAGTGGAGTTAGCTGACGTCCTCTTCTTCGTTTTGGGAATGTCAAGGTAGATTACATGGACTGTGTGGGAGTTTCCTTCCAATCGGCCCGCGCCGAAGCAAGGACATTGAGGACGTCCGCTCGTTTAGTGATTGTGAAGGGGTTTGTTTGAGAATCTTTCGGGAGATTGAAAGAGTCATCTGGTGGAAACATCATATCAAATATGGACCGCATGTTGGACACCAGTGCGCATGTTTGGGTTGGTCAACTCTAATGAACTCTGAGAGAGAGAGAGAGAGATGCCATATGTATATAGCACGATATATGCACGCGTGGCGTGCATCTTTCGACACCGCCTGTAAGAGGATATGTACATATAGCTTTTTCCAAAATAAAAAATAAAAAAATCTTTAACATTACATATCTACAAATTCAAGATTGAATATTACGAATTTCTATATCTACCTGACGAGGGCGTCAAGAGTTCAGAATTACCATTAGTCAGTAGCCCTAACATAGGACATATCTCATCACTAACTGACTCAAATAGAAAGACAGGAATCAAGAACAACGCACCATCATCAGTATGTAAAACGAACATGTTCTTTAAGAAGTTTCAAATTCCAAAGGCAGAAAACAGCCAAACCAAGCAACAAACTGTTAATAGAATGCACAAGTGTGAATGAAGAAAAACCAGCATTTTTTTTTCAGTAAGATGTAGCAGCTCAATGAAAAAATTATTTCACAACATCGAAGTTGTGAAAAACAATGGGAATCAGGTGGCAACAATATTTCAATTAGCGATAATGCTCTTGAACTTAATGATGCAGTCTAATGCACGTTTGAAATCACTTTCTTCCAATGCAATTGTGAATCTACAGTAACCGGGAATCCCAGTCCACGCAGCACTGTTAATGCATAAACCAGTACTCAGGAGCATGGCTTCCCTGATATTTGAATCGTCAAGCTTGATTTCTCGAGTACTGGCGCCATTATTTATCTTAAAATTCTTCCCAAGATAAGCAGATGGTTTTGCTACAATTGACACTCCAGCTTGAGCTTCGAGCACCTCCCAACCACACTTTTCGAGTGTCTGTTGTGTACATACATCACAAGAATGTGCATTAGATGATGTCACGTAAGAAGAGGCGATGGAATCACAATATTGGAGCATTAATTATGTCATATGTCAGGGAGAAATAATTTGGCACCACAAGTTAAGATAAATAATTAGAAGAGCATGTTTGGCTAAGCTTAAAAAGTTTACTCGTAAGTAATTTACTTGTAACTAAAGAAGTACGTTTTAAAGTAAATAACTTTTTTATTGGTCAAAGTTGTAAAATAAATTATTTATTTTGACATTAAGAAAAGAGTTACTTTTAAAAAAGTAACTTTCTTTTGCTTAGAAGGTAAGTAAAAAGTAAGTTAAAACAAACAAATGGAAACAAAGTCACTAAAAATGAACTCTACTTTTTTAAGCAAGCCAACGTACTAACAGTTAAATCAAGGCCACAAGCAGTAAATAAAAAATTTCAATGTCAAGTAACTGAAACATGGATTTTTAAAATGAGCTCAAGACTAACGTGCCATTGTTTTCAGTTATTTATCAATGCCCGATTGGAGATGATTACTGAATGCACAAGTCCCAGCATAATAGGATATAAAAATATGGTTTTGATAAAAGAAAAAGAAGGATATAAGTCTCCAATTAAAAGCTAGTTTTTCTTGACAAAGAAATAGAGTTTCCAACGTGAATGAATTCCGTTTCTTAAATTCAAGACATACCTCTTTCAACTGTTTATATCTACTTCCCAGAAGTTCTTTTTTCTCTGCAATAGCATTCATTAAGTCCTCGGATTTCCCCTCTTGAAGGTCCAATAATTTCTTTAGTGTGTATTTAATAGTACTGTGAGGTTTACTTAACCCTCCTAAGCCATGGAATGAGTCCACCAGAGATGGCTGGTTTAGAAGAAGAAATCCAAATTTGATCCCGCCAGTAAGCATCTTAAAGAATAATCCCCCAAGCAGAGATGCACAAAAATCCGGGTTGTTAGAAGAAAGTTTCTCCAAAGTAGCACCTAGATCCCAGCCATCCTGGCCCTTGGAGTTGAATTCCACCCCCGAGAATGAGGTATCTAGTACAACCCTTGCCCCAAACTTTGCACATATGGTCAATAAAATCTTCATCTCTTCGTTGCTGTAAACCAAACCAGTTGGACTGACAGTTGGACCTGAAATGTAGACCCACGGTTTATGGATATTTTCCAACGAACTTGCAAGTGTTTTCTCTGTCAACTTAAATCCGACTTCTCGATTGGTTTGGACGTTGATAATCTTTGCTTTTAAAAATTTTGCAGCAGACAAATAATTCCCATTTGAACCAGTTGGGAAGCAAAAAGTCCCCCCCTCTTGATTACAACAGAGTACCAACTTATTGAACAATGCCACCGGACAGTCTGCATATATGAGTTCCGTATTGCCATTAGACACAAACCCATAACTACTGTGAATCAATTGTTTGATCCCGCTCATGACATCAGTTTCGGACTCCGCAATATTCTGCCTTGCAAAACTCTCGAATATGGCAGCCTTAACTGGTGTTGTTATGGGCAAAAAGCTTTGGTCTACATCCATATGAATCAGGGAAGATTCATTGGTTTCATTAATTGATAACTCAGCATGATCCAGGACTGAGATGGCAGAACTAGAAAAACCAATCGCCTCACTAGTTTTTGCCTTCTCTTCTACTCTCTGATGACGAGCAAAGAATCAAGCAATCCATAAGATTATCCAGAAAAGGTTTTATAGAACCTATTTTTTTTTATTTTTTTTTTTCATAAATCCAAATTTTCATTATAAGAGTGGTATACCATACGCAAGGAGCATAGAAAGCAAAGGTTATGAAAAATTTAATGAATATCAATTCATCTGCAAAAACCTGCATCTTGTTTTATTGGAAACTTAAGATGCTTGATCAACAGTATTTGTAAACTCTCAGCTATATGAACACAAGAAACAAATTTTGCATAAAGGAGTAAAGGACCATGATTCAGCAATTTGTAAAGCTCCTAGCCAGAAGGAACTATAGATGTGGAAATCCAAAATTTAAAGACAATTATACTGAAATGTGATTGATATAGTCTTCCATTATTTATTTCCACTTAATCTCTAGATTGACCTATGTTTATCCCTTTTAACCCAAACTGAATGCCAAATACACTGATGATATTCTTTACCATCAGGATGGAAAAGCTCATTTGTTTAGTACTGTCACAAACAAAATTTTATATGCTCTACCCTGCCATGATCTCCCAATGGCTGAATAAATAATGAAATGTGCATCTTATTACATTGGCAAACATATGAATAATAAGTGTGTATGATTTTAAAACATACAAACCTGTGAAGGTGGATGTCGATCAGCAAGCTGAAAAGCTAGAAGCTCGTGGAAAAGACAACCATAGTAATACTGACTGATTATTGCAGTATTTCCTTGTAAAAGTTCCACAGTCTTAGACAGTGCTTTAAACATTGTTGCCTCTTCTGATATAACAAAAGCTACTTCCAAATCTGAATAAACCTGGACAGAGAAAAATGGTAACAGGCATTGGATAAGCATACAAGTTAAGAACTAAATACTTAAATTGAACTGGTACATCTTTTGAACATTTCAATGACTAGTGAATAGCAAATATCACTGATAGAGACAAAATAAATCTTGTTAAAAGATGCTTAGAAGAAAAATACCTGATTTTTCAGTAAGCCACAAACAATTGCTGCATGTGAGGGAAGAGGAGTTCCAGCGAGATATTTAAGGACTCCATTAGAATTAGGGAGGCTAGATAGCTCGAAATGATCTGATATATCTAAAAACAAACGACATCCAATCTCTTTGGTGGTATCCAAAAGATGCTCAAATGCTGCGCTAGTGACAGACTCAAATTGAGCTATCCCAGATACCACCACCTGTGGCTTCAGCTTCTTAATCAACTCTACCATCAAATCTGATTGGCGTGGGGCTTCGATAACAGTGATATCTTCCTCTAAAGTTTTTGCAGCTTCTGTCCTCTGCAAAGGAAGACAAATTTAAAACATATCAAAAGAAGAATTTGCACTAGGAAACACCCAGAATTGAAATGGAATTTTCGACATTCTTGCCATAGAACATATTTCATATTAAAATGATGAAATTTCATACAATGCTGACATCAGAAATATATGGTGGATTTCAGTATGAATGTCAATCTATCCATTTCGAACACTGTAGTAAGCAAAATGGGCAGGATCATGTCTGACTCAATGCAAAGTATGTTTCCCCCCAAAATGGACCTAGGGTGCATTCCCCAATGTTAACATTATCAGTAATAAGGTTTCACATAACACATAATCTCTTCTAAGAAGAGATTTTAAGTTCAAAATTTGAAAACAAAAGATTTTATGGAAAGGAGAAGGGAAAGGAAAGAATTCTTCACTGGTGGAATCAGTTATTAAATTTCAGTAATGCACAATGCACGTCTGCATTACTAGATAAATCTTCGTCGACCTTTTACTTTTGTCGTGGAGAAAATTGTCGTCAACCTCCTCCTCAGAGGAGAGCGCAATTTGATGCCTTTTTTTTTCCTATTCTATTTTTGTTTCTATTAAATAATGTTTTTGTTTTATTTTTTGATGTGACTTTCAGATGCTGCCACAAATCTTTATTCAGATGTAAGCAAACCCTCAAAAGTATAGAAGATGACTTATTGATGTAACTTGTAAGCAATTATAAAATAGAGTAAAATGAAAAACAAAAGAAATAAGAGATTGCATATCCAAGCACCGTACCTCAATGCTTAGTGATGTTAACCATTGCCTAGGTAGATTCCGGGTCAACTGTTCATCAACAATGGCAAGTCGTGGTGATAACAAGCGTAGGGCACTCTCAATTGCTACAGTCCGTGAAGGAAATACAACAATGTTCTAGCCATAATGAAAAAATGGAGTATGAAATCAGATATGCTGATAAATAGAACTTAAAAATAGAGAAAGCGATACATCTGATTAAATGCCAAAGCGGAGGGAATATTTTTTAATTTTTTTTTTTCCTTTTGTTTTGGTGTGGTGAGTAGGTAGTCAATTCCAAAAGATGCTTCAATGATAAAGCAGTTTGCATTGCATAGCAGTGAGGTGGGCAGGCCCAACTCATTTAGTTTCATGTAGAAAAGATCGACCAGCTTAAGCCAACTTGAAGATCATTAAATAACAGCTGTATGTCAGAAAAATGATCGAAGGCATCTTAAATGAGTTCCTGCCTTTCAACATAAGCATGCATTCATCAATCATTTTTTCTAAGAAGAGACATGACCCATGTATTTGTGACTCTCTCCGACTCGAACCCCAACCACAGAGTCCCTATGGTCAGTCGCCTCAGCTCCCTTCCCTCCCAGTAAAGTGATTTAGTCTAAGGATCTGAGGTTGCAACTATCAGATGTTCAACTTGATCTACATGACTGCAACACTCACTGCCACTACCTTGCAAGTTGAGACAGCTGAAGATATCCTTTTCCTCTCCTGATTACAGAAGTCAAAAAGGCGCCAGGGTAGTAGATCTTCAAAAATTGGGAACATTCATATCTATTTTTAAGTCGAGCCATTTTATTTTCACATTACAAAAATTGCAGAGCACCAGACAATGGCAGGTAAAAGAATGTACCATCACTGGAAAAGTTGGGTAACTATACTAATCAGATGTTTTGTTGACTATCAATTTTTTTTTCAAGCAACCTGTTCATTTTTAGCTGGCAGAATTTAGCATTTTCTCAGCTTGAAGCCAACCATGCGCACACAATTTATAGAGTTATTGCTATCCTGGTAGATGCATACCATGGAAATGAGTCTAAACTACCAGTTTCGGAGATGTTTCAATATACAGTTCAGAAAAAGCTGCATAAATATGGAACAAATAAAACGGCAACAATATATTTATGTAACTTGCATGACAGTAAAGGGAATATTATCCTACAACTAAGAGATACAGTAGTTTCCTTACATCTGCAGTTAGAGGAATACGGTGATAAGTTCTCATAAAGGCAGATACGAGACTGCGGAATCGTCTGCTTCCAGCAGGTTGTTCATAGGGGAAAAACGAAATCTCTTTTAAAACATTAGTGAGATAAGCTAGGAATGGAATCTTTTCATCAGCAACAGAATCATCTTCAAACGACAAATCTAAGGAGCTGCTGATATCATGGAATCCATTTCCGAGAAATTCAAAAATCTTCTTTACCTGCCAGAGCAGTTACTGAGTATTATGCTCATTTTCCCGACTGAATGTTATCATCACACTCGCGATATTCTATGTGCACCTAAACATGCATTAATATATCGTACCTGGTTAGGTTGACGAAGTTGACAACTGTAGACCGATAGAGCATGAGAAATACGACCTCCAGCTTTGGCATAAGCCCACGCTGTTCGGGCACAAATTGGCTGGTCGCCAACAAGCCCCATGAAAAACTCAAAACGATGTCGACTGTTCTTTTCAATTTCAACTAAGGCTGAAATATCTGTGTCAGCGGCCTGTAACAAGAGATATCTAACTGTCAGCACTTTTACAGATATAAATATTGTGCTGAAGTTACTGTAGCAACCTGAAGAATCTTAGTCTGCCAAAGCTTGTTAATACGGAGACCACGGCGCTCAAACAAACGTTCACATACAGCTTGTCCTGGGCGACCCCCCATATTAAAGATCATAATCCCCAAAGGTTTTATTACAGAAATTCCTTCTTCAACAGCCCGTGCAATGAGCCCCAAGCCGAACTGGTCCTCCACAAAGCCCTGAACATAATAAAAACAAATTAGAAAAATCAACTCTTCTGCTTCAGGAATAGACCTTATCCAGAGAATGTACATAAATAAGTACAGTTTGAACACATCTGTGGACAGCTCTGAGACAGTGTGTTTGGACACAGTAAAATCTTGAACTCAATCTGGTCGAGTAAAATGAAAAGGGCAATGTTTCTTAAATATATAGTAACAACAGTTATATATAGAAAATAGCACATACACATAGAGCACCTACAATGAAAAATTGAATGTGATATACCCATGAGAAGATGCATCTCTTTAAGATTAGACTGATCTTTCGATTTTCAGCTCCATCTAGACAAAGCTTTCTTCATAGAAGAGTGTAGAAATCCTGTTTTAATATGGGAATGTTGTAATATATTCTATATGGGGTAATTAGAATTGAGTTAGGGAATAATTGATTTTCTTTCTTTAGTTAGAATATCTTTTTCCTTTTATCTCTATTGTAATGTAGTATATATATTGAGGCAAGGCTTGTAATACAGTAAGAAAGAATAAACTATCTTTTTATTACTTTCTGTATGGTATTAGAGCTCGGGTAACTTCAAACCCAACCATCAATGGCAGAAGCCACTGCCGACAGTCAGAAATCGGAGTCCACTGAATCCGAAACCAATGAGACCGGATCCATTCACAACATGCCTTCANTTTATTTTCTTTCCTTAGTTAGAATATCCTTCTTTCCTTTTTTATCTCTATTGTAATGTAGTATATATATTGAGGCAATGTTTGTAATACAACAAGAAAGAATAAACTATTCTTTTTATTACTTTCTATATGGTATCAGAGCTCGGGTAATTTCAAAACCGACCACCAATGGCAGAAGCCACTGCCGACAGTCAGAAATCGGAGTCCACTGAATCCGAAACCAATGAGACTGGATCCATTCACAACATGCCTTCAATCGGAGTTGATAATTCTTCTTTTCAACTCACCGTCCAGAAACTTAATGGCCAAAATTATAGAGAATGGGCCCAATCCATCAAGCTATTAGTCGAAGGGAGAGGAAGAATGGGGTACCTTACCGGCGACACGAAGCAGCCCGCAGACCCAGCTCTTCTACAAAAATGGAAATCTGAAAATTCTTTGGTCGTGTCATGGCTCGTCAACTCCATGGTGCCTTCAATCAGCAAAATTTATCTCTTCATGGCAACTGCGAAGGATATATGGGACGGCGCGGGAGATATGTACTCCGACACGGAGGATTTGTTACAAATTTTTGAAATTAAGACCAAACTCTGGAAGGCGAAGCAAGGAGAACGCAGTGTCACGGAATACTACATGGAGATGTCTTCTCTATGGCAGGAATTGGACCTGAGTATGGATGAACAATAGGATTGCCCTAGTGATGGGGTTCGGTATAAGAAGAGAGTCGAGAATGAGAGGTTGTATGAATTTTTGGCTGGGTTGGACAGAGATCTCGACGACGTCAGAGGTAGGATCCTCAGCCGCCGGCCACTGCCATCCACCCGCGACGCCTTTGCTGAAGTTCGACGCGAGGAGAACCGCCGGTCGATCATGTTGAAGAAGCAGGAAGTTGGGTCAGAGGATAATGGGTCAGTCCTATTATCTAATTATGTTGGGCCTACTGGGTCAAATGAAAATGGGCCTAAAGGAGTTATTAATAAATTTAGGCGGAATTTAAATGATGGGCCTAAATTTTTTGGGTCTGATTTGGGAGCCCATATGCCAAGAACCTCAAAAAGATTTGGACACAGCCCAAGACAGCAAACGGGTCGACCATGGTACGACCACTGTCGAAAACCTGGGCATAAAGAGGACACGTGTTGGGATTTGGATGGAAAACCGTCTGATTGGAAACCACGACAAAACATCAAAAATTCCGTCTACCAGGCTGCAGTCAATTCCTTTGAAACACAGAACCACCTCCGATAATGCATTTAGTCCCGCGCAGCTGGAACAACTTCAGAAATTGTTCTCGAATTTTCAATCACCTAGCTCTTCAAGTTCTTTGGCTCACAGAGGTAATATCCTGAAAGGCCTTCACACCACTGTACTCTCAAAAATACCTTGGATTGTCGATTCTGGTGCGTCCGATCACATGACGGATTTACACTATCTGTTTGTATATTATTCACCTTGTGCTGGCAACCTTAAAGTGAAAATTGCAGATGGCTCATTGTCTCCCGTGGCTGGAAAAGGGAGTATTCGAATCTCCAATTTAATTACACTTGAAAATGTTCTACATGTTCCAAATTTATGCTGCAATTTATTGTCCGTTAGTCAGTTAACAAAGAGTTCACATTGCTCCACTCATTTTTTCCCGGTATTTCAGGACCTATCATGGAGGAAGACGATTGGCAGTGCTAAAGAGAGTGAGGGACTCTACTACTTTGACGAGACTACTATGAGTCAACAACGTCAATTTGCTAGTTGTGATTCTGTTTTTGTTCCTAAGAATAATGAAATTATGTTATGGCATTACCGTTTAGGTCATCCCAATTTCCAATATCTCAAACATGTATTTCCTTCAATATTTTCGAATAAAATATCTTTCGATATGACATGTGATATTTGTGAACTTGCTAAACACCACCGCTCGTCATTTAAAAAATGTGTATAATCCATCTAGACCATTCACCTTAATACATAGTGATCTATGGGGACCTTCTCGAACCCCTAATCGTACTCACACAAAATGGTTCGTCACATTTATCGACGACCATACTCGAATATGTTGGGTCTATATGCTAAAAGAAAAAATTGACATCCGATATGTGTTCATGAATTTCTACTCAATGGTCCAAACCCAATTTCACACTAAAATTCAAATTCTGCGTACAGACAATGGCACTGAGTACTTCAATAATACACTAAGAACCTATCTCCAGGAAAATGGAATCATCCACCAGAGTTCTTGCGTCGATACTCCCCAACAAAATGGGGTTGCCAAACACAAAAATACACTTACTTGAAGTAGCTCGGGCATTACTGTTCACCACAAATATACACAACACTTTTTGGGAGATGCCATTCTTACTGCAACCTACCTCATAAACAGAATGCTTAGTCACACTCTCAATTTCGAAACTCCCCTCTAGAAATTTCAGGAATTTTTTCCTAATACTCACCTCACTTCTGACCTACCTCTTAAAGTGTTTGGTTGTACGGCCGTTGTCCACATTCATTCTCATCTTTATACCAAACTCGAACCCCGAGCAATTAAGTGTGTATTCATTGGTTACTCACCTACCCAAAAGGGGTATAAATGCTATGATCCAATCACAAAGAAAATATTTGTCAGCTTTGATGTCACTTTCTTCGAAAACGAACCCTACTTCAAAAAAATCTCTCTTCAGGGGGAGATCCTAAGTGAAGATCGGTTCTTGAACATACCTCTCGATCTTGGTCCCTCCAACTTTACCCCAAACACTGAATTCAACATGTCATTTATAGAAGACAATTTAAACTCAGGGGGAGAACGGAAAGAACAACATGACAAAGAGATGATTGTTTACTCAAGGAAGCCGAAATCAAAGGATAAGGAGAAACTCACACTCAAAGCACCAAGAGAGTCAGAACCGGTGATAGTTCCTCATGAACTTTCTCCCAAATCACATAACACTGATGATCTACCTCATGAACTTTCTCCCAAATCACATAACACTGACGATCTACCTATTGCCCTCAGAAAACAAACTCGATCGTGCACTCTTCATCCTATTTCA
>CAIGRH010017511.1:766-11569 GCA_903798295.1 Fraxinus nigra | reverse complement strand
AGTACAAATAATAGCAATACAAACGCACAAATAGAAAATCAGATCTGGGAATTAAGAAACGATTAGGAAACAAATTTTACCGTCAATTGGGTTCTCCGCCATCTTAAATGTTGTAAAAGAAATTATCAGAGAAGAGGAATTCCAATAGATGTAAGTCTCGAACAAGTCAATGTCCAAAAGGTCGGAGATCAGCAGGCAAATCGGAGAATATGGCTTTCGGTAGAAATGGGGTGCGATCGAAATGGAATGGGGGTAGAAGATGAAATGGGTGTGATCAAAATGGAAGATCTCTCTTCGATCTAGTAGAGAGCAGGAGAGGAAATCGGAGGATGAAGGCTGAAAATTGGGTTTCCTCCGAGATGAAAAGGGTTCTAAATTGGCTGAAAATTGGGTTTCCCTCCAAATTGCGGTTTACACGTGATTTACATGTGATTAACTTATTTCCCTGGTTTTGAGTCGGTCCCTGAGCCTGAGCAAATAGCATTTTCCTTTTTTTAATAAATTTACGAAGCGGATTCCTGTGCGTTCACAAAAATCATAAAAATGTCTGACACCGTGTCACTCTCCTTTCCATTAACAGATAATATCTAGAGGCTCCCTGAATTCCCAATATTACCCTCACTCTTCCTTCACCCGTTCCTCAGGAATAAAAAATGTAATTCTCGTCCTCACCCTCCTTAGAATTCGGATAATTGCATAAAATATTGCAAGAATTAAGATTTTTATTCCGGAAAAAATGCATTCTTTGACTCTGAAGGTAGTTACTGATTTCAACGCGCGGTCATGGCAGAGTCGACTCGGCGTTGACTCGGATGCTGCAGGTACCAGAAGGCAATGGTTGAATTGTAAGTATCAGAATGTAAGGTTAGGGAAGATTGTTGCTTGTAGTAAATCGGAGAATTCGACTCCGGTTTCGGATTCGGGCTCCGGTCAGGATCAGAATTCGGTTCTTTCTCGGACCCAAACCTATGCTTTGTTGAAGCAACAATTGGAAGTCGCTGCAAAATCCGAGGTAGGTACAGATTTATCTTCTTTGTAATTTGTGTTTATGAGCTAATTAATCGTAATAATCATGCGGAATTAGCTCAAGATGAAGAAATGTGCAATTTTTAAAAGATTCTGTTTAACGTACTACAGCATATATTACCGTTTTGTATTTAATTTTAGTTATTTTTTGCTGATTGTGGGTGAAAATATTAGATTTTTTACGGACTATTGATTTTTCTATTAAATTCCGGTATTTGAACATTTGAATGCAAAATATTTTGCTTGAACACAATACAGTTCCCTCCTCCTCCTCCTCATTATTCTTATTCTTGTTATTATTGTTTTCACCCGTATTCTCAGTTACTAATGAAGATGCTGTTGAAGTATTCAATACATTATTTAGTTGCTGTATTTATATTAACTTTCAATTCAAATTTTAGTTATTGTTTAGTTAAAGTTGTATAATTGGATTGTAATTTACTACAATTTTAAGATATGTAGGGTGATTTCAACGATAAACATCGTTTGGACTTCGATAGTTTTATGCTGTGATTCAACTTCTTTCCTTTGATAAACTACATTAGGATTATAAAGAAGCTGCTAGACTTCGTGATTCTTTGAAAATGTTCGAGGAAGAGGAGCCAATATTGCGTCTTAAGAGGTTGTTGAAAGAGGCCGTTGCAGAGGAGAAGTTTGAGGTAGGCCTTTCCCATTATATAATTACTGCTTTTCTGGCACATTTCATTTGAAAGTTATGAGAAATTAAACCAATTGCATATGCTTCTTTATGTGCAAACCTACTCAATCAAATAGAAGAGAATGCTTCATTAAGAAATTGAGTGATTTTGAGTTTGGTCATCCGTACTCACGTTTGCTTATACTGGAGGATAAAAATTTTATATATATGAAGTGACAGACAAGTCTAATCTACATCATATCATTTAGATTTTAATTTGAGTGGGAAGAAAAAATGTTTTGGATCATGGTCAAGTGCTACTTAATTCTTGCTTTTCATTTTCCTTTTACTATAGGCTGTAAATATGTTACTGCTTCTCTTTCCTTTAAGTTGACAAAGGATTTTCTTAATTCGATGTAAGCATATGAAATTAAGTATCCTTGTCCCTATCGACAATTTGTCTACTTAATTTTTGAAGTGTCTAGAATCTTGATTCAACTGTTGACTCAGTTTGAAATCTTGTGGAAGCTATAGTATTAATGATTTCCAACTCATAAAAATGCTTGCTTTTATACGTGAAACTGGGCCAAACTCAAATTTATTTGGAATAAGGCTTGGTTGGTAAACATGAAATTTTTAGGCTTTATATGGATCAGCCAATTTATGATAGCAATTTTTAAAATGGGTTTCTTTCCATCATCAAACCTTCTATTTATTGGTGTCTTTTCTTCTCTCTGTCTGTACCCCCAGGATGCAGCTAGGTACCTTGATGAGCTGAAGGAAATTGCTCCACACTCTCTCTTGAAGTGCTCTAGTGATGCAACAACTTTGGTATGATACACATCAGATGTCGAATTTTGAGCTTTTTGTAGCTTAAATACTGTTCTCTTGACTCATCCCTATGGCTTGATGCTATCGCGTCTTTTTTAATGGTCCAACAACTCATTCAGCTGGAACTTTTTTCTGGCTAATGTAAACTTTTTTTTTTTTTTCTGGAAAAAATCAAATACATGAAAGATTTTTTTTTTATAACCGTGGATGTCCGGGCCAACTTGCGCGCACCTCGACTAATCCCACGAGGCCTTGAAGTTTACAGCCATTTCTCACCTCAGTGGCCCTGAGGGAACTCGAACTGGTGATCATTAGGGAGCAAACCCAAGGCCTGACCAATTGAGCTACCCCTCAGGGTTAAAATACATGAAAGATATACACTGCGATGTACACTTGTGGAGCTTGAAATTCGCAAAATCCATTTTACTTCCCCTCCTTTTTAACCATAGACTGGTGCTTGTTGTTGGCTAGCCTTTACAAAATTCAACTNTTTTTTTTTTATAACCGTGGATGTCCGGGCCAACTTGCGCGCACCTCGACTAATCCCACGAGGCCTTGAAGTTTACAGCCATTTCTCACCTCAGTGGCCCTGAGGGAACTCGAACTGGTGATCATTAGGGAGCAAACCCAAGGCCTGACCAATTGAGCTACCCCTCAGGGTTAAAATACATGAAAGATATACACTGCGATGTACACTTGTGGAGCTTGAAATTCGCAAAATCCATTTTACTTCCCCTCCTTTTTAACCATAGACTGGTGCTTGTTGTTGGCTAGCCTTTACAAAATTCAACTTTTAGATGATTCCTTGAACCTAATCCGTCTATCTTTCTAACCGTGCGTGATATGGTCATTTATTCTATAGCGTTGCATCTATTATTTGTATTTTATTCTTGAGCTAGGTGGACTTTTAGATTAACTAGCTGAGTTGAAAGGATAAATTACAGCTTGATGTTATGAGATTTGATTATAATCACTTGCATAGCTTCATGGCAACTTGCATGTAACTCCCAAGATTCTTGGTGTTTAAAATGTATCTAATACATGGAAAGAGTCTTAGATAATTCTAGTTGTTGTTGGGGACGATTGCCCAGGATAATAAAAAATAGCAAAACTCGAACAAAGATTTTACTCAAGAAATAATACGGCTTTAATATAAAATACGAACAGAGGATTACAAGATGAGTTTCAAATATGAGTTACAAAGTATCTCAAACTCTCTATTTCTCTCGATAACAAACTCTACATTTCTCAAATCATCACTTAGTGCTAAATTGTTTTTGGCACTCACTCATGAACACACATCTATGATGAACATATCCTAAGGCTTATTTATAGATTTTGTAAGGCAATTCATCATTTGACAAATAAAACTTGAATTCCTCCTTTTGAATTTGAAAAATCAAACATGAACTTGATCAACCATTAAGCTTTCTTTCCTTGCTTGACTTGGTAGATTTATTTGTTTGAGTTTTCTTTTTAATAGCAAAGAACAATTTGATAACTACAACTTATCATTTAAGGAGGTAAAATTTAACTTTGTTTCCACTTTTATCATCTTCCAACGTTATCTTTAAGAAATAAAATAAAAATGTCTCCACCTCTAACAATCTCCCACTTGGAGACAAATATCAGGCAACAGTAGAAATCCGCCTTCATCTTCAAGTACTAAGACCAACTGAAGTTCAGTTTCTCGATAGTAATTACCTTTTTTAACACATCTGCAGGATTTTCTATCGTATGGATCTTCTTCAAATTGATTTTACCACCTTCTAAGAGCGAACGAATGAAATGGTATGTAATGTCAATATGTTTCGTTCTTAAGTGAAATACAGAATTCTTTGCGAGATGTATAACACTTTATCTATCACTATACAACTTGTAGTCATCAAAATTCTTGCCTAATTCACTCAAGAAATTTTGAAACCATACCATTTCCTTGCAAGCTTCTGTCATTGCTACATACTCTGCTTCTGTAGTAGAAATGGTTATAATCTTTTGTAACCGAAAGACCCAGCTAATTGCAACACTTCTAAGAGTAAACACATATCCAGTTGTGCTACAAAATCAACATACCCATGCAAACCTATATTTGGGCCACCATAACACAGAGCCATGTCCCGAATACTTTTCAGATATCACAATTCCCACTTGATAGCTTGCCAATCAATGCTCCTTGCCAGGATTATTCATGAATCTACTAACGGCTCCCATTGCATGAGTAATATCTGATCTTGTACAGACCCTTACATAAATCAAGTTGCCAATGGCTTAGGCATAAGGGACCTTAGCCATGTGCTTTTTCTCCTTGTGTGTTATTACTCCTTGTTCTTTCATCAATCTAAAGTGACCTACTATTAGGGCGCTAACATGCTTAGTGCTCTCCATGTTGAATCACTTTACCAACATATTCTGCCAGTGATAGCTTTAATGTCTTGTTCTCCTTGTCTATACTAATTCGTATTCCAAGAATTTGTTTTGCCACACTCAAATCCTTCATTGCGAATTCTTTAGACAACTGCCCATTGGGCATAATAATTTCATCCATGCTTGAACATGTAGCAAGCTTATCGTCTACGTACAAAAGAAGTATCAAATACGAAGTGTTAAGCTTTTGTAATAACAACAGTGATCACCATAGCACCTATGGAAGCCTGCACTTGTCATGAAGCTATAAGATTTCTTATACCACGCCTGGGCACCTATTTTAGCCATACAAACTCTTCTTGAATTTACACATCATACTCTCCTTTCCTGTAACCACATATCCTTAGGGTTGATGCATATAAATATCCTCCTCCAAGTAACCGGGAAGAAATGTAGTTTTAACATCTAATTTCTCCAAATGCAAATCCTCAACCGTCACAATGCTAAGCACAGTTCTGATAGTAAAAATTTTAACAACAAGAGAGAGAATCTCAGTGTAATTAATACCTGCCTTCTGTTGGAAACCTTTTACAATCAACTTGGCTTTGTATCGTTTGGTGCTATCGGGTTCTTCGTTCAAGCGATAAACCTTCTATAGTGTAACGCAAATTTTCCTTTGGGCAATAAAACTAGTTCCACGTCTGATTCGTCAAGAGAGATTCCATCTCATCATTCATCGTTAGCTCCCACTTTTCCCTCATCTCAACCTGTAATGCTTCCTCATAATACTCAGGTTTATCATTGTTAGTTAGCAATAAATAGTGCAAGACAGGCGAATAGCAAACTACATTCCTAATAGTTCTTGTAGACCTCCTCTCAAGAGCTGGGGTTGGCATCTCTATAGGTGTGTCAATTGGACATTCGTATCTTGAGGTTTTAACTAATCTCTAATAGAGATTTCCTCAATCTCCATTGTCTCAGGTTCCTTAGTCTTATCATCAAGTCTATCCTTGCACATGACAGACTCATTGTACACCACATCTATGCTCCTAATTATTTTTCGATTTTCATAATCTCAAAATCGATAACCATAATTATCGATGCCATAACCAATAAAGATGCATTTACGAAACTTAGGATCAAGCTTATTCATATTCTCAGGCTCAATGTGAACATAAGAGATGCAACCAAATATTCTTAAATGCAATAAGTTCACCTCTTTTCCCATCCATGCCTTCTCTAAGATTCCGCAATTCAAGGGAATTAAAGGACCTCTATTGATCAGGTAAGCAGCTGTGCTTACTACATGCCCAAAACTACTTTGGTAAACCAGAATTAATCTTCATACTTCTATTTGTTCTAGGATTATTCCGTTAATGCAATGCCGTTCTGTTGCGATTTTCTTGGAATTGTCAATATTTGTCGAATTCCATTTTTTGCACAATATTTCTTCATTCGACCATTTACGTACTCTCTTCCATTGTTTGACTTCAGACATTTCAACTTTAAACTTGTCTCATTCTCAACTAGGACTTTCTACTTTTTGACGACATCAAATAAATCAGATTTTTTTTTCATGAAGTAAACCCATAGCTTTCTAGTGGCATCATCAATAAAAGTAACAAAGCAGCGAGAGCCACCAAGATGATACCTGAGATAGTCCCCATACATCTGTATGCACCAACTCCAACCGTTCTAACTTACGTGTTCTTTGAACTTTTGTGAAACTAATTTTTCTGCTTTCCAAACATGCAATCTTCACAGAAATCCAAATCTAGAGACTTCGAACCTGGTAGTTTCCTGGCAATGGAATTGTGAGTACCAGAAGTAACATAGAGAGTACCTTCCTTTTTGCCACGAGCTACTACCATAGCTCCTTTGGTCATCTTCCAAGTGTCATCAACAAACGTGGTTGCAATACCGGAAGTTGACCACTGAAATTAGATTCTTTTACAAACATGGCACATGTTTGACATCCTTGATTCTTAAGACTGTTCCATTAGGTTGATTTACCTAAACGTCACATTTGCGAACTATGTTGCAAATCTCATCGTTTCCAAGGTACACCTTGCCTATTGTTAGATGCCGAGACAAATATTGATTTTACTTCTTAGAAATAAGGTTGGAAGATGATAAAAGTGGAAGTAAAGTTGAATTTTACCTCCTTCAAAGATAGGTTGTAGTTATCAAATTGTTATTTGCTACTAAGAAGAAAATTCAAACTAGTAAATCTACCAAATCAAGCAAGAAAAGAAAGTTTATTGGTTGATCAAGTTCATGCTTGATTTTTCAACTTCTAAATGAGGAATTCAAGTTGTTAAATGATAAACTGCGTTACAAAATCTATAATAAACCTTAGGATGTGTGTTCAATGAGTGAGTGCCAAAACAATTGAGCACTAAGTGGGGATTTGAGAAATGTAAAGTTTGTTATTGAGAGAAATAGAGTTTGAGATACTTTGTGACTCCCATTTGAAACTCATCTTATAATTCTCTATTCCTATTTTATAGTAAAGTCGCATTATTTTTTGAGTAAAATCTTTGTTCAAGTTTTTGTTATTTTTCATTATCCTGAGCAATCAGCCCCAACAGTTGTCACATAACAAATTTGTCCGATTGATGATGCTGGATCACAAGGCTTCATATTAGGAGCTCATTTTAACGAGCGGAGTCACTACTCTCCATGTTGGATTTTCCTTTCTACTCCTGTCAGTTTTAAGCTTCATATATTCATTTTTCTTATCTTTCACAGATTGGAACCTTGGTTTCTTAATAGGGGACTTCTGTTCAGCAGAAACAGAAAAGCAGTCCCCGGAAACAAACTGAGGATAGGCAGAATCCACCTTTACATCTACCATCTCCACTAGTCATGGTGCAAATAAGAAATTCATCTTCATTTGAAAAATTTAGACTGGAAATGGCCAATTTACTGGTAAAATCTCTTGGAAACAGGGTTTAATCCTGGAAGTGTCTCTATTATATCGCCTGAGTGATTCAATAGCTGAACAAAGATGATCACAGCTCTCATTGTGAAAGAAATTGGCACATCCTAATCTCGATAGTAACCTTCTAGTTGATCCTGTTTCAGTTTCATTTTGGACTAGGATTCTACCAGTAAGCTTAAGCTCCTCCAAATTCTGGAAAACTGAATCAACTTGATAGAGTTGAGTTAGTTTAGGCCCTTTCTAATACGTCTATACTTGACTTTTTGTGCTTCATTAAGTAAAGATAGGCCTTCTCTTTTTTACCACTTAAACAAGAGCCCTTTAGGGGGGTGGGGTGATGGGGGGTCAACAAGTAGTTAAAGCATGTATGACTCCTTGTATATCTGTATCAGTTTTTAACTCTTCCTTCTTCTTCAGGGTGTTAGGGTTCAAGTAAGGAGTGTTTACATAGAAAGCCGAAGTCAGCCTTTGAAAGGTCATTATTTTTTTGCATATAGAATCAGAGTCACCAACAACTCAGATCGACCAGTACAACTTTTGGGAAGGCACTGGATCATCACTGATGCCAATGAGAAAACTGAGCATGTCTGGTAAGTTTTTAGTTCTGCCATTCTCATGAAAAGAGGAAGAGGAGCAATTGTGTCTTGATCTTTTATACCCTTCTGGACTTTCATATAATCAACATCACGAATGTTGCAATCATTTAGGGGCTTACTAATCATTTTTGCTGGTAACATATCTGCCTACTTTGTAAGCAGGGGAATTGGAGTTATAGGTGAACAACCAGTTATACTTCCCAATACGGGGTTTGAATATTCATCAGCCTGCCCATTGAGCACACCTAGTGGCAGAATGGTGAGAAGGGTGAATGGTTTTTTTTTTTTTTCATTTGACATTGGCATTGAATTTTTGTAGTTGCTCCAGTTATGTATGGAATAAACTTTCAATTTTTAACACTTCTGTCCCCTTGGATCAATAAATCCTCCTAACATTGAGCCCTACAAGCATTCATCACGTATGAAGATGGGTCGACAAAATAAAATTTGCTGGACAAAAACAAAATTCATTGTGGACTGGCCCATCTGCGCTTCCTTATATCTCATTTAGGGAGAGAAACCTTCTTTTCCTGTATATAATAACAGAAATATATTTTTTTAGATAGATTTCATTTTTTGTTGTTTTCATTGTCTTACAGGAGGGTGAGTTTGAGATGAAGCATATTGATAAAGTAGGTGCTCGGACCTTCAATGTGGCTATTGCCCCCTTTTCTCTCTCTTTGTTCGGAGACGGAACTGATGCTTTTTGAGGAGTACTGTGGATATATGGATTACCTCACATATACTGTTTGGTATCAGATTGTTACACCATAGCAATAGTGTAGCTCTTGTGACATAGCAAAACCTGTATATTTTGCCTTTGCAATTGTAAAATATTTAATCATCCCCGTTAGAGAATGTATGCTAGAGACTGATAAATACATGTCAAAACAGAATTTTGCCTGTTTGTATTCTGAAGTTATAAATGTAATGGATTATGGTTACCTGCATTATCTCTTATCGGGTAAGGTACGCGATTATTAACCTCCCCTAGACATTTTAGCATTTCTTCTAAATAAAGGAAGGAGGGACGTGATACATGTTAGCATTTCTTTTAAATCTCTCTAATTTAGCCTAACCGTTTGATAAGAGAAAGTGCATGCCCCATAAATTCTGCCATTCTTAAGGTACCTTTCATAATGAAATTAGTTATGCTTATAAGTGTCTTTTTGCGTGTGGCATTAACATACAGAGCTCCTTGCTTGTTTTTCTCCGTCTTAAATTTTCAGAAGTGAAGTTGGATTCTGGCTGAGTTATGAAGTCGTTTCTATCGGAAATTGGTATGCCCTCTGGCCTGTCCTTTGTATGTTTATATGTTCGTTCTCTTGTTTATGTGTATATCCCATTCAGCATTTCGGTGTTTGTTTATGCTTCTTTCACACTGTATATACTATTCTTAGCATGTCTTTATCCACAATTTAACTGCTATCTTAATACGAAGTTGGTCGAAGGTTTTGGTTGAATCTTTGGATATTTGATTGAATACGCATTGTTTGTTTATGGCGAATCCCATGTTCTGAATTCATTACGACAAGAACATGTGCATTTGCCTGTGATATAATTTCTCTAGGCCTAAACTTCATTAGAAATTTTATAGTATGGTAGAACGTTTATGCCTTCTTTGTTCTGTGATTTAGAATATTTTCTTTTCCTTTAATTTAGGGGACTTTGTCGTCTACATCAACCTTATTCTATGCCAAGATTGAAGGCATCATATTGCATATTCTACAAGTTTTATGACTGGTATTTACGAACATGTAAATTGCTTTAGATCTTTTGGTCGATCTAGCCATGAACATTATTAAGTGGACATGAAGGATTTAGATGGTCGCCGCTAAATTTTTATTAAAAAAAAAAAACAAGTCTTTACTAGTATTTACATTGGGGGTGCAATGGGGTTGTGGGGTGATCAAACAATCGTTAACTATGCAACAACTTGTACTTTCAGATGACGAAGTTCAACTCTACCATCCATTTACAAAAAAAAAATTGTAACGAATTTGGCCGGCGGAATTTAAATAAATGAATTTGTTTATGTTTACCTCTTACCGTCTAAGCTTTTAAATGCGATCGTTAAGTAGGTTAAGTATACTAGAAGATTCAATGAACATGAAATGGTAAATGTTAATATGAACAAGGAATTTGTTGCGTATAATCAAGCAAAATGTCTAAAGCCGTTGCTTTGGGGTCACGCCTTGACAAATGCTGGACTCCACTTTGGTCCACACACTCTTATTCCATTGCACAATTGACAACATACGAATAAAATGGAATACCTTCTTCCTCAAGTCATGATAAACCCATGATCCGATTATTTACAAGATTTGTCCAATTCATAACATGTTATTTTTCCACAAAATGTCGGTCCAATTTTTTTTTTTTTTTCCTGTGGGACCGGGGTGACT
>CAIGRH010017489.1:0-18634 GCA_903798295.1 Fraxinus nigra | reverse complement strand
AAATCAAATAATTAAATCAAAAACCAAAACCCATGTCATTTTCTCCAACCCCCCCCCCCCCCCCCCCCCCCCCCCCCCCCCCCCAAAAACAAAAAAAAAAAAAAAAAAAGTAAAGAAAATTTACTTTTAGCCTTTACGAAGGAGTAGTTTTCTTTCTGAGAAGAAAGTAGTATTTATCTCGGTTTAATCCGAGACTGAAATGTGGAGGAACCACCATGGATTCATCAGCATCATCATTTTTTGAAAAACCCCAAAATGTAAATCTAGGGTTAGGACTTATTAACCCAGAATCGACTCCGATTGATCCGATCAGTGATCAAGGTGGTGAAAAGGAGGTTCAGGTTCTTGATCCCCAAAATGCCCCTGTGGGGAAGAATGATCTGCCAAACGGTATTGATGAAGAGGTGAAGGAGAAGGCCGTTGAAGAGGAGGAGGTGAAATTGAGGGATGCCATTGAAAGAGAGATTCATCAGCTGACTTTGGAGCAGGCAGAGATTGAGGCGGCCAGGGAGGAAGGACCTGTGCTTAATGGTGATTATAAGGAAGGGAATGGGGTAAAAACCGCGGAAAATGAGAATGCTGATGAAGAAAACGGTGTAGAATATGAGGTGAATAAGAACCGCAATAAAGAAAAAGATGGAAAAGATGTGCAGAATTGGGAGGAGGAAGATAGAAATGAGGGTTATAATGAGAATGAGAGTAGTGACGAAGAGTATGAGAGGGAAGGGCAGTCAATGGATGCAATGGTGAAGGGAGGAATGAATAGTGATTATAATAGTAGGAGGTCTCAGTATCCAATGAGACCGGATGCAGAGGACTGTTCATTCTATATGAAAACAGGGTCTTGTAAATTTGGATCGGGTTGCAAGTTTAATCACCCTGCCAGAAGAAAGCATCAGGTTTATATTGACATCTTGATGAATGCATTTGCTTGTGCATCAGTTTATGAATTTGCTTTTATGTGTTATTTTCCATCACTTGGCTTTGATTGAATGAAACTGCTATAATTTTTCTATGAAGAGGTTTGTTAACAGAATAGAATTTAAAGGCTGTCCTGATATTTCGTCAACAGTGTCTTGTTTTCTTGATATATTGGTTGGACGTAATGGTTTCGGCACAAGTGTATGCTCATTGACATTGATGAAAAATAATGAGTTAGATGAGTTAATCATTGATAAATCTTTAATCTCGTACTTAGTACGATTAATTGGAAGATAGTTCACACAAGTCTCCTTGAGTGACGCATGGGAGTCATTTGATTGATCAAAAGCTGTTGAATCTCTTAGAATGTAGTAAGTTGGGGTGGTCGATTTTATCAGTACATACATTTTATCATTACTAAAGATAATGAAGTTGTTAACATTCATTGCTTATGTAAATCTTCTCACTTGTTGTGGAGTTTAGCATAGTATTGTTACTTAGTTTGAGATCTTGGAAATATTTATGATTGATTTAATTTACTTAATATTTTCTTTTACCCATGGATGAATTTACTTTTGAAGGATGTTAATGAGAGAACAAATCAAAGGGAAGGAAACCCAGAAAGGGCTGGACAGATTGAATGTTTTTTATATTTTTTATTCTATTTTTTTTTTTATTTTTTTTTTTTTTTTTTTTTTTGGGGCTTTGATCATCAAATATATTTATCTAAGAATTTTTGTGATCTTATTTCCTTCAGGTAATTTTGTTGATATGAACTCTAACATAGATTTGCCTGCTGTTGTTGCTTCTCAGTATCATCGTGCCGTAATAATAGTGTGTAATTGAGGAATGATTTGTATCTATACAGGAATCTAACCCTGCAAACTAGAGTAGGTCTCAAAGTTTGAATATCTATTAAAAAATAAATAAATAAACAAATATAAAGACCGNTTTTTTTTTTTTTTGGGGCTTTGATCATCAAATATATTTATCTAAGAATTTTTGTGATCTTATTTCCTTCAGGTAATTTTGTTGATATGAACTCTAACATAGATTTGCCTGCTGTTGTTGCTTCTCAGTATCATCGTGCCGTAATAATAGTGTGTAATTGAGGAATGATTTGTATCTATACAGGAATCTAACCCTGCAAACTAGAGTAGGTCTCAAAGTTTGAATATCTATTAAAAAATAAATAAATAAACAAATATAAAGACCGATGGAGTTATTCGATAGAGTAATTGCTATTCATCATCAGTAGAAATGATCGCACTCTAGGTGATGGTAGGCCCCTTAATTTATTTCCAATGCATTAAAATGCAAAAAATTACAAATACATTGGACAATGAATCAGGAGCCAAACCGATAATCATGTCTAATATTGATGAATAGCATTGCTCTATTCAATATTATGGATTATTCTTTGAAGTATAATAAAGAAATAAGATATGCCTGAATGCTTTATCGGGGATAACTAATAAGTTTGTTTATTAGTAATAAAAATTGAGTGAGACCACGTCTAAATATAGTAGAAGAAAATCTGGAATTGCAGGAATTATAGATAAACAAATAAGAAGAGTAATAGTAAAGACGAAATGGGGAGTTGAGTGAGAATGAATGGATTACCCATATAAGGGTTGAGCAAAATCACACAAAGTAAGTATTATAGATCTAAAAGGCTTCTACAATAAACTAGGATTTCGAATAGGAAAACTGTTAATTAAATAATTTTGAGACTACTCCTATATGGCTAAGCCATCATTTGGCTGAGCTTATAAATTATTTATAACTAGTCATACATTATTTTCAACACCACGTTCCATTGGACCCACAAGTACTATCAAATTATCCATCACTCATTTTTATATATTTATAAATTAAACCATTTATAAATTCTTCACATACGGAGGCTAAGAATTTCAAATAAAACTGAAATAGCAGCAAAAATCCGAACAGAAGATTCATGGATAAAATGAATGCAGATCTGGAAATTTACCAAAAAAATAATAGGAAAATTTGAAGACTAAAAACATGATATCTCCTAAATAATAAAATTCTAGCTGTTTTATTGACATGAAACTTGGCTTAGCTTTCAGCCTGAGCATAATAAAATTGAGGGAGGATAAGTTTTACAAGTCCTATAGGACTAAGGACTTCAAGTATTTAAAAGATTACTGCAGAAACAAGGCATAAGTTTCAGCTTAAGATTCATAAAATTGATCCAAAGTCTTGTGTAGGTAAAAATTAAAATGAGCTCTTCGTTTATGTTCTGCACTCGGGTGTGCTATAATGATTTGTATATTTACATCTTTTTTATTTTGAAGTGTCTTTCGACGATGGGTTAGTCAAAATGCAAATATATTCATTTACTAAAGTGTTTAGTCATTTTTTCCATTCCGTATTGGTTACCTAGTTTTCCTCGGTGTGTTTCCCCGAAGCATATTATCCTTTCACAAAGCAAAGCTCTTGATATCCACTTTTGTTATCATTTTAAGTGGTGCTTCCATGCAATATGCTATTCAAGCTTTAACTTCTGTACTAGATAAAACACTGGTAGCTGTTTTATCTGATACTACTTTTACTTGCACTTTATGCAGTATTACTTGACGTCTGGTGGATGCAAGTATGGAAAGGCTTGTAAATACTATCATGGCATGGGCAAAGGCCCAATAACCGCCATTCCGGAGTTCAACTTTTTAGGCCTGCCAATTCGACTGGTATAGTTTCTTTGTACAGTTCAAATTTCTCTTATGTATTCCTGATTTCCTGTTTAAAACTCCAGTGTAGGTTTGTTGTGGATTCAAATCCATAAATAGTTCCTCTAATCAAGTTAAACTAAACGGTGATTTTTAACCAAAAAATAAACACTTGGATATAACTGTTTTCTATAGACAAGAAACAAGAATCCAGCCTTGTTTGGCTATGAGTATGTTTGGGAGTAACTTGTGGGATTTTCTTATAAGCCCACAAAGTGTGGGAGGTTTGTTGTGGATTCAAATCCATAAATAGTTCCTCTAATCAAGTTAAACTAGACGGTGATTTTTAACCAAAAAATAAACATTTGGATATAACTGTTTTCTATAGACAAGAAACAAGAATTCAGCCTTGTTTGGCTATGAGTATGTTTGGGAGTAACTTGTGGGATTTTCTTATAAGCCCACAGTGTGGGACCCACAATTTGCGTGGCTTATAAGATGGCGTAAATAGGGGAACCCCAATTTATGGCATCTTATGAGCCACAAATAGTGTGCGTCCCACACTTGTGTGGGCTTATAAGAATCCCACAAGTTGCTCCATAACAAGCTCCATAATATTAAACCTAATTCCTAATTTAAATCTAGTAGTTTGAACAAATATAGATACACAAAAATGTATTTATCTCTAAGAAAAAAGATTCACGAGCGAAAAGAGCTGTAGAAACAATTTTTGGAATAAATTGAAATGGGGATTTTTATTTATTCTCAATGGCAGCAGTACTGCAATAGCAACAAACTAAAGCTTATTCCCAATAAATTTGGGATAAGCTACATGAATTCTTTTAGGCCATTTGACCACTACCTTTAATAGTTTCCATAACTAAAGATTCTCATCAGTGAGTTAAAAATCTTTAGTCTGTTCAAAATACAAAAAGGTTTTTTCGTCACAGGGAGAAAAAAAGTGTCCCTACTACATGCGCAATGGGTCCTGCAAGTATGGTTCAAACTGCAGGTTTCATCATCCCGAACCTACTGCTGAGCCTGGAGGTGACCCCCCTTCTGCATATGGTAATGTGGGATCTCTTCCACCACAAGGTTTTTTCTCGTCATCCACCTCTTCTTGGTCTTCGCCAAGGGCATTAAATGAGACTGCTTCTGGAGTACCATTAATGCTTCCCGCAACTCAAGTCATACCTTCTCCAAATCCAGAATGGAATGGATATGAGGTAATTTTTCACTGTTTACAATATGGATCGTTGTTGTAGATACTACACTCTTAATTCTTTGTGCAAATTAAGCTGTTCCAATCATTCAATAGGCATCATTTTCTGAGATAACATTAATTGTTATAGGAACTCAGTAGAACATGTTAGAGGAGTAGACCAAAATTAACACGAAGTATTGTGGTTGCGAAAGATCTAGTTGCATTGGATCTTCCATTTTAAGTAGTAATGAAAACCAAACAGAATAAAGAAAAAGATTCATGACTCCAAATTTATTGGGAATAAGGCTTAGCTTATATATGTCCCGAATCCCAATGCTTATTTGACCTGCGATTAGATAACTTATTCAGTTGACGTAATGAAACAATATTTGACCTTTGAGATTTGATTGTTAAATGTGATACACTGTCACTTGTAAGTGATGCTTTCTTCTGTCATTTACCACTATTCTCCTGACTACACAAAGTTTACCGGCTAAAAAAGTTGTCAGTTTGGTTAATTTCACTTCAAATTGTGACTTATCAGATACACGTTTCTTCTCCTCTCATCTGTTCCTTTTCTTTTTGGGTTAATTGAGGCTGCAAACTACCCATCATCAGAGAGGAGCTTACCTACACCTCCAGCATTTTCCATGAACAAGTTACTGAGTAATATGAACTCGACATTTCACCACCAACAGGAGATGGTAATCGAAGAATATCCAGAGCGCCCTGGGGAACCAGAATGCAGTTTCTTCTTGAAAACTGGAGATTGCAAATATAAGTCAAATTGCAAATTTCACCATCCAAAGAAACGCATCTCAAAGCCAAAGACAAACCCGTGTGCTCTAAATGACAAAGGCCTTCCCCTCAGACCTGTAAGTTTATTTGTCTACAAAATCATGGACTATGTCATTACAATCTTTGTGTATGTGAAGTATGGCCCTTTATTATACAGTGTTCTTAGACTTATTTCAAAGATCAGCTTTAACTATTGAGCTAATTGTGCATAAAA
This sequence comes from Fraxinus nigra, assembly GCA_903798295.1. NCBI lineage: Eukaryota > Viridiplantae > Streptophyta > Magnoliopsida > Lamiales > Oleaceae > Fraxinus > Fraxinus nigra. The sequence continues at coordinate 12,804 of CAIGRH010017489.1, read as the reverse complement.
GCACTCTTAACCCCGTTTTTCATAATGAAGGATCAGCCCATCTGTACAAACTACTACCGATTTGGAATTTGCAAGTATGGACCTGGCTGCAAATTCGATCATCCAGCCAACTTTGCTACCTCACAGCCACCACCTTATGACCGGCCTCCATTCAACTCTCAAACTCCTGATGGAGCAGGAATCATCACAATGAAAGGAAGTGGAAGTGGGTCTTCAATGTAGCAATCTAAGATTATCGTTACATCTCGTCTATAGGTTAAAATCACCAGGAATTAAACTAACTAAAGATCAAAGTTTCTGCTTGATTTTGGTATTTATCTGAACCACAGCAGTTAAGAGACTGGACTTTCATGTTTTATATTTGTTGTGTTATTGAAAGCTCAAGCAGAGGATAGAAGTAATTTATATATTATGTACTTTGTAGGATTACAATATAGAATTGGTATGTTTCTGTGGCTGATTTCCTTTATCTTATTTTGTGTCGTCTCTTCTTTAGTGCTTGGTACCAATACTGAGCTCTTGTTTGTCATCCATTTTTTCGAAACTCTTTTTTAACAACTTCGCTCAAAGACATGAGAGATTCATGAGCGGGCAACTGCCAAGGATTAATGGTGTCCTACAGAATGTAAATAAAAATAGATAATATTTGTGCATTTTACAAAATTTAGGAATAAAAAGCATCCTAGTTACCTCTTATTTATAATAAATTAAATTACTTTTTATCCACATTTCATGAGACATACAAATACTAGTCATTAATTCACCTCATTGCTATTTATTATAATTTAAATCGATTATAATCAAGCTTTCATATTTGACCATCTTAAATTATGATTTAAGCTCATGTTTGTTACACATTAAAATTTTCATTTTCATTCTTCTACTCATTTTCAATTACATTTTTCAATAAAATAATATTTTCCATCACATCAATAAATTTTCTTTCTTTTTCAACCACACATTCTTTATCAATCTACTATTCTAGAATACATTCTTCTAAAATAATGTGGCTCAAACACACTCTAAGCTTCATATGTGCAGGTATCATGGAATTTAAAAACAGAAGACATACTAAACCCCACCCCAGATAAAAACAATCAACGTGCCTTGTACTACAGTGAATTGTCAACTCCATTTTTCAGTCCTCTTAACATTGCATACGGAACCGTGCTTTTCTTTTTTGTTCATTATATTTTACAAGACGGCCCCACATAGATCGCCTCGCCAAGATCAAGTGTCTAGTATTAGTCAGCAGACACTACGATACAAGGAATGCCTCTTTCCATAAACAAATCAGTCCGTTGCCCAGGATTAAGAAAAAGTTCATATACAACAATTTTCGAAATACTGATTTCAAGTTGCCACATTTTCCTCAACTATCTCCCGATATGGAGGAAAAATCTGGAACATAAATTAGAGTACCACGATACTAAAGAAGTCACGTCTCAACAAAACAAACACTACAGACCAGCTGGCTTCTCTAGAACTAAAACGAGGAGGCCTGAACGTTAGCTTTGTTACCAGCAAGGATAAGAGAAATCTCCAAACCCCGACTGAATGCTTGATTAAAGAGTAGGCGCGATTGAAAGGTGGAGACAAATGGAAACCAAGACAATATGGCTATAGGGGCAAATATAATTATACCCATTCCAGCATCATACATTCGAGCAAACTCCTTTACGGAATCCCAAAGCCCTAAGCTCCTCACTATCCTCTTCCAAGTGATAGCCAACTGTGCAAGTCATGGGCGAAAGTTAAAATTATCGGGAAAACAATCAAAAGGAAAAGAAAGAAAATGTGTTTCATTGCATGTTTGGCAAAGCCGCTTATTAGTTGGTTAAACTATATTTTTATCCGCACACATTCCGTAGGACCCACAAAATTTACCTACATTTACCCACTTGTTAAAAGCTTTCCCAAACAAGTTCTTAATTCCTTAAAAGGGCCAACAGATGCAACACTTCAAGGATAATAACTTACACAGAGAATGCACCATCCAGTGGGAATAAATGCAAGAATGCCAGCAAACAAGTCCGCAACAGATAGGTCAGTGAAAACGACGACAAGGCAAATGGCTACAATAAGCCCCAAGCCAGTAACTCCTTGCATAAACCGGAGCATCAACTGAAAATTAGTGGACTTCTTGGGGCTAAAGGTAAAGATCTGAAAAAAAATAAAAGTAAAAAAATGAAGCAAGTATTTAATTATAGAGACAACACTAAGTTATGCAAAGTTCAACTAAACTATAAAACAAAGAGAAGATACAAACCTTAAAGATCATGACTATTCCTGCCAGTGCAACCCAGGAGAAGCCATAGATCTAGCAAACAGTAAAACAGATTAATTAAAGCACATATAATTTGAATCCAGAAAAAATAAACCAACCTCATATCAAAAGAATCTCTTCTATAGTTCGTTCCAACAAATACTCAGTACTGGCACAATTAGAAATAACATGAAAATGGTTTTGAGAGAAATGGAAGAGACTGGATACTAACTTGAAACAAAGAGTATGGAACATGAGGAACATTTACGCTATCAAAATAAATAATTTAACCAAACCATCACAATTTTGATTCATGCAAATGTATCATCAGATTGATTCTCATTAAACACTTGGGAACAAATAGCAGAACCAACTCTTGCACATAGAGCAGTAGTCCCATTACAATTTAAAAAGGAAGTAATATTGAATGTTGTAAAATGGCATGAAATAGTACTTCACTTAGTAACAGATAATCATTCCAAATTAAAAACCTTGGATAAGCTTGTATAACAGAAATTGGGAAAAAAAAAATTGATGGGACTGCAACCATAGATCATGTGAAAACATTCATCTCCATTTCTTCTGATGATAAAAGACGAAAATCATTTTAAGAAAGGGGAAAAGAAAATATCTTTTACAAAATCACAAAAGAATCTTGATATTTGTTCTCGTATCATACTCATCCAAAATACAAAGGAACAACTCAAAAATTCTGTTCCTAAATTTTATTTTCCCTCATTTCCCTGTGAAACTGATGGCGACTAAAAATTTTCAGCTGCCCAAATATCACATTGAAATAGCACTTAAGCAATGATTATTTTCTTTAAATATAGACAAGTTCATTATTATCATCTCAACAGAGTAATGTGGGGCATAAAGGAAAAAAATTTCTATTAAAAAAAAATATATATTTAACACCAGTGCCTGATATATACAACTCGACAGGTTGGGCCTGCAGCATCAATTGTCAACAAAATTTAGCAACATTTGTTATATTCATATCAGCAAGATTCAGTTGAAGCAAAATAAATGAGACAATTAAAATAAAGAATGAGAAAAAGAACATTCAGCCATAGAAACAGGAAAATGGATTAAGTATACCGCAAGTGATGTGTCGTTCCCAGTAAGATGGAGTTTGTATACAATGCCATACTGAAATATCAAAAATCTCAAGCTCAAAATTGTTTCAAGTATCCGCCCTCTCAGCGTCTGGATATGCATCTGATGAAGAGAGAAACATGAGAGAGGAGAGAGGAGAGAGTCTGCTAAGAAACTAAAAAAAATGGCTATAAATTGGAAGCAATCAATAAAGGAAAAAAGAAAGCCACCCCTATCATGGTAGGTCCATTGCATGTGTTAGATTCATAGCTTGTCAAAAGAAATAAGGACCTAATGAAATGCTAAGATGGTGATTCAAGCCTATTCATTGTGCATCCTATTGGCTTCCATGTCATTCCAAAGCTTGTTGCTCTTTAGAGGAATGGTGAAAAGTGTTGCACTAATATGTAAATTAGACGATATATTAATATCAGTTATGATATTAGTTCCACAATCCTAGAAGCAAACCTGTTCTTCATCCCACCAAGACTCCCAACTGTTCTCCCCTTTAATACCAACTCCACCTTTGTACATAAGCCAATTGGTCCAATCATCAAAATCCTCCACCGTCCTGCACATTGCAAGCTAAAGTTGTAACAACAGCATGAAAAGATAAGCACGTAGCAGGACTACTTGAACCAAGAATTAGCATGAATTGCATTCACAAACTATGCAGAAAACTAGTAAACAAAGGGACACTAAATCGAACAACATTTTCTGGTAAAGCTTCAACTTACTTTTGCCATTCGAATCCAGAGGGATTGAAGATATAAGGTGCAAAGAGCCAAGAGATGACCAGAAACCAACTGCTCAGAGTTAATAGAACAAAGGAGACAGCACCTCCTTTTGTGTACCCATATGCAATGTAAACGATAAGAAGTAATGCAACTTCCAGTCTGTAGGGCAAATAATGATAGCCAATGAATATATATACACAACACTACAACATTAATTTTACGATCACAAGCATTTAATTAACTGCCCAAAAAGTAACTCACGCCTTGACAAAATGGCTCCTTGAATAAAGCCTATAATTATCAGCAAACTTGATGTGACGGACAACAAAACCTCTTCCAGTTGCTCGATACTGGAGAAATAAAATCAACATCAGATATGACCATTATGCCATGAGAAATATCAATACCCAATTGGGCACAACAATCAGGTAGAAGATACCTTTGCACCTCCATGGAGGATAGTACGCCCAAAATAATGAGTTCTAGTCCCTAATGAGAATGTAAAGAATACAGAACAAAGCTGGAATTGCATCGTGATGAAACCGAAAATAGCCTGCAAATTTGTAAGATTGTGGACCATGAGCATAACCCAAATAAACATAACTTTAATGCATGGACCAGCTAACATACTAGCAATTTACATCTTCGATGTAAATACCTGGCAACCTAAAGCATTTCTGATCACACAACAAATGGAATAAATATGAAGTGAAAGGATAGTCTTACTTATCCAGTAAGAAATGGTCAACATAATAAGGGCGATAGCATCTGAAGAAAGAAAATTAAATGAACAAACCTTCAGCAGGCCCTGTTCAAGTATAAACCCCATAACCATGGGAACTGCAGTGAAAACTCCAATCTGGACCAAAAATTGCGCATTCAGAACTGCATCTAGTGCAGTGTTACCTAACAGTTTAGCTTCCCGAGAAATTCCTTGGTCAAGTCCAGAAAATGCCTGAAGAAAATAGAAGGAAATGGTTGATGGATTGATATATGATGTAACATAATTTCATAATAGGCCAACATATGTTAAAAGAAAGTACGCCCATACCACATCCTCACATACTGAGAAGAAACTTACGACAGAACAGTAAATAAACAAGGTTCTATTTTTCAAACATAAATTTAAAATAAAAGTCACCCAGAAGATTAAATGTTCATGGACTTTTTTTGCTTACGTACTAGAAAGTTCATATAGCAATGAGAAGGGAGAAAAGATGACAACTCAAACAGGGAGAATACTTATAATAACCCTTTACCCATTTCATGGACTTGCTCCTGTGAGTTTCTTTTTAATTATTATATTAGACAATTCCTTTCATGCAAAGGAAAGGTCAAAATTTAATAAAAGAAAAAAAAAAGTCTTAACTATACTATTTGTGCTTAAGATCCATAGTCTAACTAAAATTTGAACATAAATTTGATGATAAAGCATCGTGATTAGGACTTTGACTTGTGGCATCCATTACAAAGGAAAGAAGAGGAAGGGGATGGGGGTCATTCAAAACATTTAACCTTGAACAATCCCAATTCAGTGGTGTCCCCATTAGCAGTAAAAGTTGGGCCAAACCATGTCTCTAGAAAACCGCCAAGAGTTTTTATTCTCAAGAATATACTATGCAAATGATGGCTTTCTATTGTCTATATCACAAAGACAACTAGCAGTTTGTATGGCTTGGGGGAAATAGAAGAAAGTTAAAATTAAAACTTACCAGATATGCTCGTCCATATAAGAAAATATATACAGTAAGAACTGTCATCTGCATTAGAAAAAGGAGATTAATAATACAATTTTACGAAAAACAGACACCAATAACAAACTAGTTCAATAAACATCATAAATGGAAAAGGAATATTTATACCATTGTACAAACATAATAACCGACAGTCGTGAAAAAGAAAGATAGCATTCTGAAGAAATCAAAAAGTTGTCCAATCCTGTACACATCCCTGCTCAAAACTTGCTCTCCATTTCCTCCAGCCACTTTGCCTTCAAACAAGGCAATTTGGTTCAACCCAACATCTCTTCCCTTTCCAACCTAATGGGCGAGCAGGCTATAAGCATTCCGAGACATATCCTTTGTCTGATGCATTAAGTTAAATCGAACAAACCTGAATATATTCGTGGTGAGTGATATTACCCTGCCTCAGTGTGGAATTGAAACCTGCATATTAAGAAAAAACAATGCACTAAACTAATGAATATGTTAGATAACAGAGTTAAGAAAAAGTCGAGAGAGCATAAAAATGACTAATATTGCTGACAGGTAAACTAACCACTGCACAACAGATGCCAAATGCAGCTGTTTAAATTACAAAAACAAATGATTGTTTTTGGTAGAGTTGGATAGATTTGGATCAGTAAGAGCAGAAAAAGGTGCCAACATGTTACAGTGTCGATGGAATGACGTATGTGCACGTTATTTCTTGTAATGAAAAATCATAAGGAAAGATAACAGAGTGAGGTAGTAATGTAGTACATCACAACTACAATTAATAGTTTCACTTTATCTGGATGTTTGTCTTTTTTAAATTATCTTTTTTGATTTCATTTTCTAGTTGTGATAGGTTTATTCTTAAATCTTGTTTAGATTAGGATTTGTTTATTTTCTTTTAGAATTTAGTTTCCTTATTTTGGTTCCTTTTATTAATAGGATTAGGGATAATTTTGCCTATAGGGGTATTGTAAACTTTTCAAGAAATCAATCATGTATCAATACAAATTGAGATTATTCCAATATAATTCTGATTTTCAATTCTTATTATAAGAATTTTGTAAACGCTTACGCACCAAAATTGATATCAGAGCAAATAACTTACCTTATTCCGATGGCTGACGAACGTACTAGTGGCAATCGAACCGCTGACGACAAACGATGGCTCAACAAACTTGACAACGAATCGAGAGGATCGATAAAACCCTTCATAACATCACGCAGATGTTGACTGCGTTAAGTTTTGAAAGGAATCACGAGCTCATGGAGAAGCAAACTCACAAGAATTTGCAGACTATAACTGCTATGAATGTTGGTTGTTTCAACAAGCATAAAACACGACATGTGGCTAGAGAATTTCCTCGAGTCCTAGCCAAGTTCGAAAATATACAAGTTATGAAGGATTCTTTTCTTCAACAAAACTCGAGAACGAGTTTTTTCAAGTGAGTGAGATTGATGTAGGGCAATCCTATTGTAAATAGGATTAGGATTAATTGTGGTTGTGATGTAGTACATAACAACTACAATTAATAGTTTCACTTTATCTAGGAGTTGTCTTTTTTAAATTATATTTTCTAATTTCTTTTTCTAGTTGTAATAGGTTTATTCTTAAATCTTGTTTAGATTAGGATTCTTTTATTTTCTTTTAGAATTTAATTTCCTCATTTTGGTTATAAAAATTTCGTAAACGCTTCCGCACCAGGTAGATAATGGTTAGACTAAACAAACATGTGCATAAAAATTAATTTCAATATCTGTATTGACTTCACTTTTCCTGTAAAAGCTAGTGATTCTGCTTACGTTATAAAAGAAAACTGACCATGTGATTCTGTTAATTAGTTCCAGTAAATGTTATTTAAAACATATGATTGTTTTTGGTAGAGTTGGATAGATTTGTATCTGTAAGAGCAGAAAAATGTGCAAACATGGTACAGCATCGATAGAATGATGTATGCGCACATTATTTTTTGGAATGAAAAATCACAAGGAAAGATAACAGAATGAGGTAGGTAATTATTAGATTAAACAAACACGTGCATAAAAACTAATTTCAGTCTGTACTGACTTCACTTTTCCAGTAAAAGCTAGTGATTCTGCTTACGTTATAAAAGAAAATTGACTATGTGATTATGTTAATTACTTCCAATAAATGTTATTTATTCCCCCAATGTAATTTAAATGGATTGTTCTGAGACATATTCTGATAATTAAATCATAGCCCAATTACAAGACTGTATATCACCTTGGGAAAAAATCTACTTGCGATATAAACCACCAAGTGTAGTACTTAATCTCACATTGCAAAATGATATAATTGTGTTAGGGCACACAACTTAAGTCTACATGATATTTTGGAGATGCCTTCAAAATTCTTCTGAGCTAATATGATGGGAGGACACATGCAGAGGCTTCCAAAGTCTTTTATTTAATTTAAGTAATTGCATGAGTGCTTTATACTTTTATTCCACGACATTGTTATATTATTATGTTATAATTATCACACCTACTCAAACTCATCATATTTGAGAAACTTCACCGGCATGCACTATCCTCACTGAGCTTTAGCTCACACATTTAGTTCCTACCCCAAATTGAATAAGCAGGCAACTCGGCAAGAGAAATGCACAACTAAGGCCAAAAGGTGACTTCATAGAATTTTAGCACTCAAATATGCAGTAATCTATAAGACAGTCCAGTTTTAATTGAAAATAAAAATTCAACAGAATTAGAAAACCCACTGCTATGAAAAAGAATAGGAACATAGAGAGTACATTCTGGGATTTCTAGTAGCTGTGTTGAAATTTTGTTTTGGAAATATGCAACACCCCAAAATTTCATAAACTTCAGCGTTGCCAAAAACTCACTTTCTGTTGCGTTAAATGCAGATGATAAAATAAATTTATTTATAAAAAATATAACTAGAATATCCATAAAATTAAACCAAAACATGGAAATCGTACTTTAAAAAAATCACCTAATTAATTAAATAACATGTCTTTGAACAATTAAATTAATTAATAAATTGAAAGACAAGATCTTAATTTCTATTTATCTTTTGATCCACTTGGCAGCCCGCATCATCATCCAATCGACCCAAAAATAATAAGAATATAAAACATATTTCACTTTAGTCCCTCAACTTTCAAAATTATATAAAAAGTATCTAGACCAAATAATTTTATTCTTAAAATTTCGGGACGTTACAAACTTTCTTCTGTTTAGATCTAGTAAATGGAATCCCATTTGAAATATTGTAATAAATTTTGCCCGATACTTAAGGTACCAATGATGATTTATTTAGCTTCACGAGTTTACTTCTGCATAACATCCCTTTTCATTCTTAAGTTGTGAATTATTTACTATCGAACTCATCCACCTCAACCTTGGTCCGCTTAGGATTCAGCATGGGACATGACCAAGAACCACAAATACCCTATCACAGAAGTTGTGTAAAGAAGCCATCATTGTTGATAAATCAAACACGCTATTCAGAAATAAATCCATGTTTCAATATTAACACCCAATTTCTCAACATAATTTGAAAAAATTCAATTCTGCAAAGTCGCTCTAGCAATATGAGCAACGAGCTGCTATTAATTTTTCCAATAGGAAAACACTGCAGTTTAAGAAGGAACCATCAATAAAATAAAAACTCCTAAGAAAATACCTGAGTAAATGTCTTCACTAATATTAATAACTCGTGATGCTTTACTGATTCCACCTCGAGTGATATGGAAAATTCGGTCAAATACATCCGGATGTCCATAGTGCATACGGACTCTGCAAGATATTATTTAGTACAATCAGACACCTTCCCGCAAAAGAACTCAAATTTTTCCATCAAACATTTCCAGGATAAAACATGTGAAGTGGTATGTATAGGGAGGCACATAAAAAACAGTTTCTTTCATAATATGCTCTTACAAATCAGACTACTTACTTGAGAGGCTTTGCCAAAACACGTTGACCCAGAGTCACAAAACTAGTCTCTTGGTTCGACATGAACCAAGCCAAGGAGGAAACACTGCATAGATGTTGACACCAACTTATTAACAAAAAAGATGATACAAATAAAAGTTAAGCTTTTTGAGAAGAGTAGAGAAATCATTCAACCTTCCTGTAAATACATGCTCTCTTACACCAAGAATAGTGGGAGGCCTGAGACCATGTTTTCCTCGAAATTCTTCAAGGAGATTTCTCATTTTCATTGCCTCCTCAAGGTAGTTATCCTAGATGGCACAAACATATAAATAACAGACCACAACAGGCAGCAACAATGTCAAGCGACAACACAATGGTGTGACTATTTCGAAGAATAGAAGAATAAACAAGAGCATGCAGCCAACTTGATGATTAATTGATGTCCCATAAATTTGCTATACCAGAAGACTAGCGTCGAAATTATGATATTTTCTGGATCAATCAATAGAAGCAGTCAAATTTCTAATCATGGAATTGACTTGCAAGGTTTAAATGGATATCATAAATGTATCAAGTCCCTTTTGGGATATTATTCAAGGCAACAACTTAATTCTCAGTGAACAACATATCTTCCTGGGTACCAACAGCTACTTCTAGTTAGGTCAAAAACCTGTGTTCTTAGCACTGTCCAAATGTGCAAGGAAGCTCTACATTCTGGTTATATTTATTAGCCAAACTCGTTGCACCCAACCATTCCGTTAATACTTTTATTTCCACAATTATGAGCTAGAAGTGAACTCTATCCCAATGCTGACGTGAGGTCAGTGATCCCCTTTCTAGAAATCCAAAAACATGCAAAAACAGAATAAAGAACATCGATTGATCTTAACCTGAACTAGGTGAAAGCACATATTGCAGACTCGAAAACCCACAAAGGAATTTCAAACAAACAGCAGAATATGTTGTTTTTTAAAATGTAATAATTGTTCTTAGATAACTTTCAAATTTGTCCAACCAATGAGAGATTAGAAAGTTCCATTCTACAAAAACTATATAGAATGTTACGTGAATGTTAAGATCTGAAGTTCACATGATAAGAAGTGACTAAATACAGAATTTTAAATTTATCATGCCAATGGGAGATCGTACTTGAGATGTAAAATAAAAACAGGGATCGAACAAGAACAAAAGAGTTTTATACATGCTTAAACTTGCGAAGAATTAAGCAACTGAACCGAAAGATTAGCTGAGCTTAAAGCATCATTCTTTAAGACACAACCACCATCACTTAGGCCAGGAAAGATTAACTGAGCTATGGAAGCATATTGAAACTTTAACAAAGAAGTGTACACAAAAAACAAAATAATAATAAAAATAGTACTAATTGACTATTTCAAGTTCTAAATTCGAATCTTCAGTACTATATAACAAAAAATCTAATGATTAAAAAAGAGTGCATAATATTTTTCACCTGGTTCATATCAATTGTTTGAACAGCTTCTCCACGAGTGAAAACTATTGCATGGTTTTGATTCTCAGGTTTCCCTTCTCCAAGTTTAGGGTCTCCAGGAAGTTTTATCGAATATATTTCCTGCACAGAAAAGGAACCTATTAAGTTAAGAAAAAATGTAACAAAGCTAAAATCACAAAAGTTGAGACTTCCTATCTGTTTCTTATAGAATAAAAACTTGCCTCGGCAAATGAATTAATGTACCAAGGGGAGAAAAGGAAAGAGAGAATAAATCAAATTCAATCAAGTAATTATCTTCAATCATTAGCTATAATGGAAACAAGGAAAGCTTGATTGACATTTTTTCTGCTAGTGTGTTTGGTGAAGGTATAACCCAACCAAACCAGCGTCCGAGTTATTCAACCTCACGGCATTTTCAAACCCAACATAAAGTCGGTAATTTGCATAATATTGGTATAGCCATCCAAGCTTGATAAGAGGCTGGAGTTCTAATTTTAACTTGAGTCTGGATGATAGGATCAGTTCGGATAGGCTTGGCTTGGCTTAATTGCATCTTAGGGTGTATCATCAGAAATAGTCCTGAAAATATCAGTGATACAAATACATATGGAAATAGAAAGCTACACCGTCCTGTAAATGAAGCGATAATCCACTATTTCCAACCTAGAATGCAAATCAGTTTTTTCTTGGTTCTAAAATTTAGAGCTCAGATGTGAAAAGACAATCAGAAAAAAGAAATCCAAAAAGGATATAGGAGTAAACTCATAAATTCTTTCTAGCTGTAAGATTTAATCTAAATAGCTTCAATTTAAAAATAAAAAAATCAGGTTGTAAATTGGATTACCAGATGTAAATAATATCACATTGATGCAATACAATTATATAAAATTAGGGACCACGAAAAAGATGCTACCTACTCTTTTATAACCTCAAAGAGATCAATGATATAAGTGGATTGACAGTGTTGAAATATTTAAATAACAGTATACAAGTGGCTGATATAAGAAGTTGTCAATGTGTGCGTATCATTATTTTCATATTTTTATTCACAAAAATCATATATTAATGGGTCCGGTGCTCTAGTATTGAGAAACTTACACAAAAAATATAGGATAATTTTTGGATATGCCAAATGAAGACAAACACGGGGAAGCGTCAACTACAAAATACATTATCTGAAATTAAGAATTGTAAGGCTTCTTTCACATTCATTATCGTTAATAAATTTCAAATTCACGTTTAGCACAATTTATTAGTTGCTCCATTGCAATGCTTGAACAGAAAATCCAAAGAAATTTTCAACTGTGCCAAATGAAGAGCATCAATCACCAAATACTGTACCTGGTCCTTCCCATGTGCATCTGCTTTAACAAGATTCGAGTAAAATTCCTTAGTCACCTTTCCATCAGCTGCACCACTCTCTTCCACGTGTATAAAAGCAACCCGAAGTGCCTCATTCCTAATAATAAACAAAGAAAAAGCAAACTGTGAACTCCACTACAGGTAACAGTCAACTATGCAGCACGGACACACAACACCAACGATATGGATGCACAAGTGATTTTTCAAGAGTATACCCGCTACAATGCGATTATT
>CAIGRH010017483.1:0-12897 GCA_903798295.1 Fraxinus nigra | reverse complement strand
AAAATGTGAGCATGTGAGCCAAATAAGAAAATAAATTTCATAGAAAAAAAAGTGTATCAAACAAGATAAAAGTGGAAGTTTGAAATTTATTTTTCATTTTCCATGGAAAATAAATGCTATCAAACAGGCCTAAAATTTTCATTGGCTTGCCTTTTAAAAATGCAATTTCCAAAATTTCATCTAGCCCGTGAACTTTATAAAATTTGCATATTCGACACCAACCGCGATCTTACCCAATTTGTAACTCTTCTTCTCATCATTCTTCCTTAAATTGTCACTTTCCCCATAAGAGCAATTTCAATAGACTCTTCATTTTAGAGAGTCAACACTTGAAAAATAGGTTCCAAATAACTCTATATTTTAACTGTCAAAATAGGGAGTGAGTCTATTTTTACTTAATAATAAATGTATTTAATAATTTACAAATTTCTATGTTATGTGTCTTAAATTAGTTAAGTTATATTTTAATTTATTGAACATTGACATTTAAAAAATATATATTAATTAAAAATTGAGGAAAGACTAGGCCACGATTTAGTGGAAATAAAAATCGAGATTTTAATTCAAATCAAAGTCAACAATTAATTTTAACTAAACATTATATGTGAACCACAATTTTTCAACAATACATTTCATCAACTTATATCAAAATCTACTAAAAATCTGATTTTAATTATCACCAATTGAGGCTATGTTTTTTGTAGCTATGTCAACGAGTCGAGTCCGAACCGAAAAAAAAGCTCGGACTCGACTCTAGTTTTTTTTGACTCGAGCCAGCAAAGCCCGATAAAAAAAATGAGGCTTGGCCCGGGCTTTTGCACCGAGCCTTAGCGGGGCGGGCCGAGCCGAGCCGAGCAGGATTTTTGAATTTTTTAAAATTAAATGTTTGTAGCTTGCTGCCTCTACAGGCAGCTAAAATAGCTGCATGCACAGGCAGCTTGCAAAAAAGCTGCCCTTAGAGGCAGCTCTATAAATTATTATTATTTTTTTAATGGTGGGCTAGAGCCGACCCCCAAAATGGGGCTCGGCTCGGGCCTTGGCTCGGTTACATCGAGTCCGAGCTGGGCCCGACTCGAGCTTTTTTCGAGCCGAGTTCGAGCCGTCGAACTTTTTTGTCATCCCTAGTTTTTTGTAAAAATAAAAAACTAAAAAAAATAGGTAAAAAATAGCATTATTGGAGTGTAAGATTTTTTACAAGTAATCTCTTATAGGTGCTCTTAACTGCATATCTTGAGATATTTTCATTTTAGTCATTGGAACGAAGAACATTTTCTAATTGACCCATTTTAACCGCCAATTCAGTCGGAAAGGTCCACTCTTGCAAGGAAAGGTTGATTTAGGGATGCTTCTGCCAAAGTTGAATGGATAAATCATGAATACACAGAAACCTAATATGATAGGGACCAGAAGTGCAGAAAAAACGAAGAAATAATCCAACTTTGGGCACAATTTGCAAATCCTCTTCTCTGTGGGGACTTATCCAGAATTGTAAGAAACACGGGGGACTTTACACAAAACTTGAAAATTAAACCATAAAACGACGCTGCTTTGCGTTTATACAACGTCGCCTCTTATGATGATGGCGTTTAGAAATTGAGAAAACAGTCTTGAGTCTTCGTGAATCAAATTCTTCGGCGAAAATGGCTCTGTTTGGATCCAACATTTCTACCGACGTAAGTTTCGATTAAGGTTTTTTAACTTCAATGCATATTTTCAATTAAGCATTAACTTTGGAATTTTCAATATTAGGTCAGAGATCAAAGTTCGCATTATTCAATTCTTGAAGTTGATCTTTTTTTTCCCATTTTTGTTGCGTATTTAGTCACTCTAGTATTTGAATTGAATGCGTCAGTTGTATTTGCCTTGTTTCAAATGATCATTTGCTATTCGGAGGTTAGGCTGTTTCTTGGATTAGAAAACACACACACACGCTCACTTTGCTGCATTTATATTGACAGCAGAAGATTGAATTGGTGGAGTGTAGACACTGTGAGGTTTTGGACTGTTGAGTTCGATATAGTAACGTTTTTGTTTTTGCTATTTGCAGTTGTTTCTGCAGGTTTTTGTTTACTTATTTACTAGTTCAGATGAATTTTGTTCTTTTTGTATTTGTGCTTTGCTCTAAGAAATGTGATTTATACTTATCTCAACTCTAAACAATGCAGGTTGGCTTACGGGTGCTTCTTTCTCCCTTCAGTTCTAATGTTGTTATTAGAACAGCATGGTGAGCTTTGAACCCATTTATTTATCACCCAAAAAGATGCTCAAACCTTTCAATTTAGGTTTACATTTTACTGGAGCTATGGTGCAACGTTAAAAATATTTTCTGTACAAGAATCTCATTATGTGTAAAAGAACCTTATCCTGTAAATGCACTGACAATATGCATGTCGTCTGCAGCTGTTCTGTGGGGATTGTTTTGCCTGTTTATTCCACATTTAAGGCCATTGAGGCAAGGGATCAAGATGAGCAACACAAGTGGCTTCTGTATTGGGCTGGTTAGTTATTATGTTTAAACCTTTCTTATTGTCCCAAAGTGGTGATTGGAATGTTTCTACCATGTAAATGCGCATTTATTATTTAGTTCTTTTAATGAAACCATCAGGGAGGACATATTTGGTAAAATATGCTTTGTGGTTGCAAGGGCAGATCTCATGACCTTTGTTGTTTTTCATGCTGTAATTTAAGGCTAAACTTCAAGATACTGAACTCTTGATTCCAGTATATGCTTATTATAGTCTTGAGAGTAAAGTTATAAAATGGCTTATCAAAATCACGGTACTTTTTTAATTGATTTATTTGAGATTTTAGCCAATATATTGAATAAATAAGTGTATTGGCATTTTCCTCTGAGGTACATTCATTTATGGTTTGGTGCGATTATACAATCATTTAATGACTTGCTTTGGTCATGAATTTAAACAAAGAATTTTTTCATACTTGCAGTATATGGATCTTTTAGTGTCGTCGAGATGTTCACTGACAAACTTCTCTACTGGTACAGCTTTGAACCTGAATCTGATTTCTTAACAACCACTAACCCCCAGGAAAAAAATTAAAAGAGAGAGAGAGAGAGCACAGGCACACGCACACATATTCTCTAATATAGTCGTTCAGCAATTATCTTAGGTTTCTTTGAAAGCATATTGAGGTGGTGCTTTTGTATGATTTTATCAGGTTCCCTCTCTACTATCACATGAAGTTTGCTTTTCTTGTTTGGCTTCAACTGCCAACTATTGATGTAAGCTTGGCAACTGCTCTTTTCTAGTTTCTAGCTGTATTATTTATCTTTTCCCATTACTGGTTTCTTATTTGAATTATGTAAATATATCCTCACCGGTTCCTACTATTTATAATGTGTCGCAATGGATATTGATGTTGGGAGATGAAATCATGTGCGCTTTATGTTCGATGATTAGGACTTTCTAGACGGCAAATCTGCATATGTGGTGAAAGTGTAATTTATTTCTGTAGTAGAAGGGGGTGTTTGATGGATATTATTGAGGAAATAATGTATATTAAATAGTGATATGATGGGAAATATGTGGTTAAAAGGTAAGGAAAAATTATTGATATGACGGAAAATATTATTTTATTGAAAAATGGGTGGTTGAAAATGAGTTTTGAAAGAATGTATTTTGAAAGAATGTGTGCCAAACAGGGGCCAAAGTTTTAGCTGCTAGGTCTGGGACATTGGTTCTCTTTTTGAACCTTGAATTATGTGTAGATATGTGGTCATTTGGAAGGTCAAAACACTGCCTGATACTGAATCTGGTTCAAGTCTTCTAGTCATTCTTCTTACATGCCCTCCCTTGTGCGGTAAATCTTCTGTAGTTAATATCTGATTCAAGGGGCCATTTTTTCCAACCTGATGAAAACATGAAAGTAATAGAAGAGTATAGCCCTAGTGTGGTTTAGAAGATACACTTTCCATCTATTTATGACGTGCAGGGGAGGAAAAAAAAAAACCCCCTCCTATGCACTCTATACCTTGTTGAATATCTTCGCGTTTCAGTTTCTGTTCCATTTTTTTTTTTAATTTCTGTATATTTGTTGCATATGTGCAAAGGGGTAATTAAAAATTGGCTTTGATTTTTGATTCATGATGAAACCCAGATCGTTGCCTGAATATGGGTGTGAATGTCTAGGATATTTTCTGTTGCTTGCTTAAATTGCCTTCCCTTTATGATAGCGCAAACATAAAGAATAATTGAACGCATGATAGACCAAAGTCATTGTTCTGTTTAGGTATTATTTATATTTGGCTTTAAACATTCTAGAATTATTTTTAAGACATGATTTGTACTTGCACTGCATGCTAGTCTTGTCAAAACCTCACTCGATTACACTTCCTTTTTCTCCAGGGAGCAAGGCAATTGTATATGAACCACTTGCGCCCTTTCCTCCGAAGGCATCAATCAAGGCTCGATCAAATTGTGGGTTTCTTGTATGATGAAATGGTGAATATCTTATTCTGTACTTTACTAGGCAGTTAATGTTTTTTGAAGCCTAGCTTAGCTTGAAGAGATGGAGCTTCACTATTCCAATTGTCAAATGGTTAGATAATATAGTTCCACAGACATCTCTCTCTCTCTCTTCTTCCCCCCACCCCCACTCATTTGGGTTGGTGGGATGGGGTGGAGGTTTTGTTAAGCGGGGCTTGTATTGGTCCACTAATGGTCACTGCCTTCATTAAAATACGGGAGAATAGGCTGGATGAAAATTTGATGATATCTTGAATAAAAAATTTGCTTCCCAATGCATAAATATTCTCAGTCCTCTAATATAGAACAAAAATTCCACACCCCTACTATATCAGTCATCTCGTTATACAAAAACGTTCACACTTAACAATCGGTAGCTTCATCTGTGTCTTGATTTGCAGGTTAAATTTGTGAGTAACCATCAAGGGGAAATCCAGATTGCAGGGAAACTTCTTACGAAGATTTTAGCATCAGGTACTTGGCTTTACTTTTATAATCATGTGATAGTGCATTATATTAAAAGTTTTAACTATTGGAATAAGCCTGACATTATGAACACAACCTTTGTATATCTAATCTGCAATCTGCTACACACATCGTTGTTAAAATCTGATAATTTGGTTCAATGTATCGATTTATTTTCCTTCCTTTTGAATCAGCTAATTACATTGTTCGAGAAATCGTTCATCCTGGACGAAGACAAGCAAATGGTGCTGCTATTGAAGGTCCACCACAGCATGGAGAGACTTCAGAATCTGAGGAATCGGAAGATGAAGAATGACTCACTAGTCCACCCCATTCTCCCGTATTTATAAGACCATGACATGCGAATGATATATTGATCAGAATAGAAATAGCATATTTCATAATAGTAAGATGATTGACAATGCAATCTGTTATATCTCACAGTTTACAAATCGTTTGCTTTTTGTTGCTACTTGAAATAATTTTTCAGCTGTGAATAGATAGATATGTTTTTCCATACTAGATATTCCCCATGTGTGTTCATGCATTCCTATAATGTTTCATAAGTCGAGAATTAGTCCCTGTTTGGTTGGTGATTATTTAATAATCACTTCTGATCAAACATACTTCGTATCCGTACATTTATAGGACCACAGTTTAGTCATTTAAATTATAATTGAATAACAAACAAAACATGCGTTAACTAGGGTATAAGTTGATTGTATCGAAGTTTTATGTTGAAGCCTTCACACGCTTGGAATGCATATGAGGACTTTGGGGATCTTCTTGAAGATGGTCGTCAAGCGAAAGTCGAGAAGAATCTTATCATTGTAATTGATGTAAGAGTATTGGATAATATAAAGATTTACTTTTTTAATTGTCTTTGGCCAATGTTGCCTATAAACAGCTGGTGAATAAATCATTACTAGACACGCATGCGCTCTCCATCCATTCCAGTTGGGAAAAGAGCAGTAAAATAAAAGCAGTATTCAATCTCAAAGTTAATAATAATAATATAAATAAATAAAAGAATGAATGGATTGAAAAGACAACTGCTTTGATTTTAAAGGAGTTGATAGAAAATTTAGTTGACGGTCAAATTGTCGGTAGACCTTACCCTTTGGGAATGAATTTTGCTACTTGTACATCGTGATGTACATTTCATTCATAATAGACGAGGTTCACGTCCAATAAAAAAAATCGTGGAATCCCCTATTGTGAAAGGGTCTGTACATCGGAGTGTGGTGTACAAGTAGCAAAATCTTTTGGAACCTTTTTTTCTCAAAAGGGACTTCACATACATTTCTAAGTCCTTGTTTGATAAATATTGAATTCTAAATATTAATCATTAAATTTATGAGATTCACAATTTCTCAATCGTATCAAAAATTTTAATCTCCACAAAACATAGGTTAATTTTATTTATAAAATGTTTTTTTTTAAATATTGGAGTAAAATAAGGTTGGTTTAATTAGAAATAAATTTGTGCATATAAATGTTTATTAGCCATGTGGAAATTAAAATCAGATTTTTTAAAAAATATTTTGATAGAAGTTGATGAAATATGTGGAACCCTATAAATATGTAATTAAAATTAATTGTTGACTTTGATTTAGATTAAATTCTAAATTTTAGTTTTATCGAACGGGCTGAATTAGTTTTCCATTCAAGTACAGTGTGTTCCATTGTTGACAAAATATTCTCGCTAAATTTGGAATTAATGGCATGTTTGAACCCCATTTTTAGAATGCATTTTTTAATAGTAGATTGATAGAAAATGTGTGGTTGAAAATGAAAAAAAAAATAGTTGATTATAATATTATTTTATTGAAAAATGTGTGATTAAAAAAATAGAAAAAAATATATTTTAAAAAAAACGAGAATCAAAGGCTAAGTAAACAAGTCTATATGCCATTTCAATTAATTTATAGGAGTTTTGTTTGAGTTTCATATAATTTGAAGTTAATTTCAAGTATTAATTTTTATCACACATTTATAACTACTATCAACTAATTATTTATACATTTCATGAGTTATTGGTCGAGCATGATCGACTCATTCTCGCTAAATTTATAATTGTGGATTTCTTTTATATCTATTCTTTTTAGAACAATTTCATTTGTACATAAGCAAATCCACATAAAATCACCAGAATACTTACGAGTGGGCCACACCGTGTATTAAAATGAAAATTCTATGTGTACATAATTTGAGTATATAATGATGTACATAATCTGATGTGGACAAAATTTCGTTGTTTATGTGAAAGTGGGAAATTTGAATTTAAGGTTGGATCCAGTGTCACGGGTAATTATGAACACCACTATGTATAATATTACGTACNTTTGTACATAAGCAAATCCACATAAAATCACCAGAATACTTACGAGTGGGCCACACCGTGTATTAAAATGAAAATTCTATGTGTACATAATTTGAGTATATAATGATGTACATAATCTGATGTGGACAAAATTTCGTTGTTGATGTGAAAGTGTGAAATTTGAATTAAAAGTTGGATTCAGTGTCACGTGTAATTATAGACACCATTATATATAACATTATGTACTTGTAGCACTTCTAGTATTAAAAACATTGCGAGACTCACATGTGTGAATGATCTGTTGCATTTCTGTTATGGACCGCCCTTCCTTGCCAGAAGGGGGGTGCCCGGGGCACCCCCCTTCTGGCAAGGGGGATTTACCCTTCTGTTATATATAAGAGAGTAAGAGACAATAAAAGTTGACTTGACTTATACTTTGTATGCTGACAAGATTCACTATTCCAAGATTCTGACGCAGATTTTACCAACCAAATATTCATAAAAAGACAAAGTAATTAGTGGCGATGAGTACATTTTTGAATTCATGCCTTGGTGCCAAAACAAGGTATTGATATTTCAATATTTCATCATCATTTTTTTCCCCTTCAGATTGACTTCTAATTTATACTAACAAGCTTTTCATTGGAACAAAAAAAAAAGTGCTTTTATCAAAAATTTTATTAAAAATTTTTTTATCGAAAGTTTTATCCAACAACTCCTTCAATACAAGAAAGTTTTTTAGAAGTGAAATACAATTGGAAAGTTCGACTAAAAAATTCATCGTGATATTTGAATCTATAGAAAATTAACTCGAATAATATTCATCTAGGAAAATTACACTTTTAGAACATGTAATATTATAATTAAAAGTTATTTTTTAGATTAATTTTACTAATAAAACAAGAACTTTGAATGTTATGTTCAACGAAATTAAGGAAGCAATGAAGTAAAAAATGACCGTTTCTAATATTTCAAATCTTTTCTTTATTTTTTATGATTTTCAGCATTATAATAATTATATTATTAATCCCATTCGTTATAATCCCTTAATTTGTCTTAAACCCTGAATTAATTATAACTTTTTTCTCTTTCCCTTTTTCTGTGGACTCTGATTTTGTACACTTTCACAATCTCAGTCAAAATGCAGCTTTCGTTATTATTATTATTATTTGATTTTCATTGGATTTAGACCCCGCCTACAAATGGGTGCTTTTCAGGCACATCCACTCCACTTTCAGGTGTTCTTTTCGCTGTGCAATTTTGGCATTTTCCAGTAAGGTAAAAGAAATTAATATGGGTTTCTAGTTTTCTTGATTATGAAGCATCTGAATCTTTATTTTTATTTTTGTTTGATTTTTTCCATTGGTTGCATTATTGAATCCAATTTCCTTATTGGGTTATTCTCTTCTATTTTTATGAACCTGGATTTGGGAATCTTTAAAGTTGTATTAATTTGACTGCATTTCCTTTTGTTATTTTATTTTTTGCTTATTTAACTCACTTTCAAGATTTCTTATTTGGGTTTTAGATCCATATATGGTGAAAAGCTTCAATTTCATTGGAATCCTTGAACTGGAGATGATTACAGTTGGGATGATTATCTTTTTTTTTTTCTTTCTTTCTTTCTTTTTGAATATTTATTTATATCTTTCTTCCGTTTATTCTTCAAGCATTATATATTCAAATTGTTTTACATCTTAAACGGAAATGAAATCTGTACTTTGGCAAATGTATACAGAATTGAATGAAGAGAAGTTAAGAATATTTTCCTTAATAATATCATTTGTGCACTCACTTAGAATTTCATTGATTATGTGCAGCTAATTATGTTGAATTTCAATTGCAGGTTGGGATTGGGTGTTCAACAGTTCCTAGTTTCACCTTTGAACATGAAACCAAAATCGAATAATTGCTGGCGCTCAATTGTGCCTCTTCATGTGCAAGGAGAATCGGCAAACGATTTCTGCGTGTTTCCTAAAGTGAATTCGGCAAGCGATAGCCCCGGAAACTTTCCCGTTTATCTCAATGTGTATGACTTGACTACGGTAAATGGTTATTTCTACTGGGCTGGCGTTGGTGTCTTTCATTCCGGAGTGGAAGGTAGGTTATGCTCTCAATTATGAATCATGGTTTAGTCAGTCTTTTGATCTCCAATTTTTGTTACATAAGAACAAGATTTTTTATTAGCTGTTACTGTCTCAACTAGATCCTAATCTCTGTTGGGGATTAAGCCCATTTCCCTCTTTGCAGGAGCATAAAAACAGAATAAAATCAAAAACAGGCAAAGCCACCACGTAGATTTATTGGGTTTCAGCCTCTAGTTTTTCGCTATAATGGAGACAGAGAACATGCATTTTCTCACACCTCTCAGGCACTAAAAAGGCACCCTCAAGCCTTCTTTTATACTATGAACGTTAGTGCGATGCATTATGTATGAAATATTCAACATACCCGCTGAAAATATTCTTAATACTATGAAATATCCTTTCATAGTATAAAAAATTCTTCTATACTATGATTATTAGGGCGGCATAGTACATGTATGGAATACCCAACATATACCCTTGAAAAACTCTCCCACTTGCCCAATATTAGGTCAATTTGCGGTCAAGGGAAGTTCTATACGGCCCGACCGCTGCAAGTTACATTATTATCAATCTTACTTTTTGAGTTGCACTGTCATGTTTAATGTCTGCTGTATGGATGGAGCCATTGCGGTCCTGTTAAAACTGCAAAAACATTATAGTTGATATCTGTACGAGTGTAATAGACAATTTGCATGTGGGTTGAGTTTGTCATTCACTGAAGTTGAATGCATATTCTTAGATTTATCCTCAAAAGCTCAAACTTGTAGAATAAATACTTAGGAATTGCTTAGACCACCTATATGGGAGATTCCATTAGACCAGTGGCTTCTTAGGGTTTCTTGGCCTTCTTGAATTTGAATATTTGAGTTCTCTGCAAAAAAAATTGTCTGGTAAATGATGTCATAACAAGAACAAACAAATTTTCACATTATTATCAAGCAAAATTTGATTTACAAAAACTCTAAATCTTGAATTATATTTATCAATTGGGCAATTAGTGTATCGTGGATGTAATCTTACCTATATACGTACACTTGCATTTGCTTTAGACATATTTGCATTGGCATCTTGCTTGGTGCTTTTTGAGTCTCGTGATAGAAAAATTCAAAGATGTTCAAATTTTATCCACTTAGCTTTTCACTTTGAGTAGCTTTGTATTTTTTTTTTATTAGTCTATAAACCATAAAACACAAATTTCTCTTTTTTTCTGATTTTATTAGTGCATGGCGTTGAATATGCTTTTGGAGCCCATGACTATCCTGCAAGTGGCGTCTTTGAAATTGAACCGCGGCAATGCCCTGGTTTCAAATTCAGAAAGTCAATTTTCATGGGCATGACGTATTTGAATCCTAACGAAATTAAAGAATTCATGGAGCGCCAAGCTGCAAATTACTATGGCAATACTTATCACTTGATTGTGAAGAACTGCAACCATTTCTGCAAGGACATATGCTACAAGTTGACAGGAAACCGGATACCAAAATGGGTGAATCGGCTGGCTAACATAGGTGTCTATTCTTCATCTTACTGCAATATTTATTGTTCCTGATTATGCCTTTGTTTCTATCATCAAATGATGCTCCATCATTTGCACGTTTCTGACCCGTGATTCCTCATATTTAATCTGCGCTACACCTAGTAGATGTATCACAATAATAATAATAATAATAATAATAATAATAATAATAATAATAATAATAATTTCCTAGACAGAAGCCAGTGATGCATTTCATCTGAAGATATCGATTTGGATTTTACGAAATTCTGCTATGTAATGAGATTTCCTACTAAAAATACCATTTTGTTTTTGTCTTTTGCTCTTTTAGGTTCATTCTGCAATTGTATTCTTCCGGAGTCCCTTAAAACATCTCCAGTGCGACATTGTGCAAATTGTCAAGGCTTTGGCTGCAAGAAGAAGATTCGACGAAGCTCTTTTGGCAGCTTTTCGTCGATTTCCATTCTCCGGAAAGAGAGAGAAGTGTCTATATCTTCACTGTTCTTGCACTCCCAC
Organism: Fraxinus nigra; assembly: GCA_903798295.1. NCBI lineage: Eukaryota > Viridiplantae > Streptophyta > Magnoliopsida > Lamiales > Oleaceae > Fraxinus > Fraxinus nigra. The sequence continues at coordinate 1,527 of CAIGRH010017483.1, read as the reverse complement.
TATAAAGGCTGCCTACCTCCATGGGAGTTGAAAACATCTGCAAGTAAATCTTCAAAGGAGGGATGAAAATAGCATTGCATAGTTTTAACAGGACACTTTTTTTGTGTGGATTCCTGCAGTTTTGTCACGACCAGATTCCGAATTTTAATCATCCATTAGCCTCTGCTAGGTAAAACATTTGCAAGTTTCTCGTGTTTGGTTACACAGAGCACCAGTCCTCTGTTATTTGGCTTTGGCTTTTCTGTATCTATGGTGATGACGTATGTATTCTTATTGATGTGTCTCAGTTTCAATCTGCAGAAGTGTATCTTTGATAATTCAAAGTAAAAGGAGAGTTTAAATGGCACTTCTGTACTGATGTTACTCCTCTTGTTATCTACATCTTTAGTGTCATTTCTGTGCTAATCTTAACTTAATATTTAGTTCGCTGGCATCTATTGGCTCGAGTTTTTTTCTGCAATTCATATGACTCGCTGAAAAAAAAAGAAGCTAAAATCTTATTCACTATATTGTATGACACTACCTTTAATATCCTGATTTAGCTAACTTTAGTATGATGACGGGGGTTGAAAGATTAAGATTATTGTGGGAATCAGTATGATGACCACGATAGAATCGCATTAGAAAAGGCCTACCAAAAACTTCCCTAAAGTTGGGGAAGATTAGGTTTGGGCGCGATTTAGTTTGGGTTAGTTTCGACTTCAACCTGAAACTAAATCCAAATTAGTGGGTTTGGATGAATTTCAATCCAAATCAATCCACTCTAGCTCTTAAATCGAACCGAACTGGCCCAGGCTTAGAGAAGATAGTGGCCCAAAAAATTAAGGCGCGAAGATTCAGGAAAAGGGCCTTCAAAATAAGTCCACAGACAGATTTTGAGGTTGACACTGCAGGCTGATACCAACTTACACAAACAGCATCGAACAAGAACGCTATCACGATTCTTTAACTTGCATTACATATCAAAAAGCAACTAATAATTTGACAAAAAGCTTCAGGAATTTCGTTTTATTAAAAACCAACCAAATTACAATGAAGTATGAACCGCTAACATCTATTATATTTTATAATTTGTTTTAATGACTTTCCTATACTTAGTTCCCTTGGCCCCATCCCACCGTCTTCTCCTTCAGTCTGACTACCTCTTCTTTCCAAAAAATTATTTTCATAAAATGAATCAACGTAACTGTCGGGGAATTGTGTATTTCTGTTTTTTAAATTGTTAAAGAAATAGAATTTAGAACTAGCTTTTGATTTTAAGTTCTAGCCAATTATTTTTATGATTTTTTATTATGATCTCATTTTGACTTTCATGGGATTATTAGGAGAGGTGTAACGACCCGGGTCCCACTTAACGGGCTGTCTTGGTCGTTAGATCGACGACGTACTGTCCCCACTGTACCAACATGGGTCTTTTCAATATGCTTTGTCCTCACTCGCACGCTCCCCGAGAAAACTTCCCAGGGGGTCACCCATCATAGAATTGCTCCAAGCCAAGCACGCTTAACTGTGAAGTTTCTAATGATG
>CAIGRH010017471.1:0-14481 GCA_903798295.1 Fraxinus nigra | reverse complement strand
ATATTGTTAAAAGAAAAACTAAAATTGTAAAAAATATATATATGATGCTACCAAAAATCACACATGTCGGAATTCGAGCTTGACGGCTGAAAATGATCACGAACGTGATCGTCTGATACCTAACACAAAGGCGTCGAGATGTGTCATCGTCGTCCCTTCGATACTTAAGTCAAAGAAAGAGGATATAAAAAAAGATTGGGTGCTCAAATTGTATGCAAAAGCGTACCTAAATAATGATCTATGGTTTCATATTTATAGAGATATGTAGTGCATTCCTAATAGGACTTGTCATCTATTTTGATAAGTTGCTTTCTGAGTGCAGCTATCATTTGGACCATGCTGCTTCCCTTTCCTATTTTTTGGAGAAGGTTGGTTTGCTTCATTAAGAATTTCCTTTCAACCATAATTTGCAATTTTCTTTACTGAAATTTTCACTTCTTTTGCTCAATAGACCACATTCACTTCTTTTAACATTTAGGAAAGTTGGAAAGGAAGCTTTTGGAAACCAATGGAAAGTACAATAGTTTTACCAACTGCATGCTACGTTGCTAAATAACCACGGATATACATTATGTTGCTATTTTATTTGTTAAATACCAAAGTTATTTTCCGACGGAATAAATCCGTGGCTAAATTGAATTACATGGAAATTTTAATAGTAAAATTTGCAGTAACTATCAATTTTCCAGCTCCAAATACATGGAAATTTTAACAGAATTGATACCGACACTGACGTGGTCGAACTTGATTGGCCTTTTTTATTTTCATTTTCCAATGTTCTTACGCCAAGTGTTGTCTATCAAAATTTTCTGTTAAAAAATATGTACTTATAGCATGATAGTTTTCCGATTCTTGCTTGCTTTCTTTAGTTCGTTTTATTTGATTTTTCTCTATGAAATTGTGGAAGGAAGTTTATTTTTATGATTGAGGGTGAATAGCTGCAAGGAAACAATGTCATTTGCTGTATATTAGATATATTAAGACTCAATGTTTCTTAATAAAAGATTAATCTTATTAAGAGGAGTGTTTCAAACTCTTATACATTGATTTATATTTAAATAATTATTCAATGTAGATTTTATCGCTTAACATACACTTACAAGATTGTGGCTTATTTGAGGATTCCAAACTAAACTGCTTGAGCAATAGGTCTTACATGTAAAGTGCTGGGTAGGGGTGTCAATCGAATCGAGTTGTCCGTCTGCTTATCTCATTTCAGTTCGGTTCATAGGAAATCTTGTTCAGCCTATGAGGTCAATGAGTTAAAGAATCAAATCGAATCAATCACATTTTTTGGATAAGAGTTGAGCTCGTATGACTAAGGACCAAGCCATTGTCACCCCCAAGATGTAAATTGTCCAATATTTTTGATAAATTGAATTGTGAAACCTATATTAAAAAAGTCTCAATTCAAAGTTTTGAACACTAGTCAAACTTAGAATTAGGAAACATAACATGTCTTCATAAAACTGGATATGCGACAACAACGTGATAAGTTAACAAAAAAAATTGATGGGGACTATGTGGTTGAAAAAAAAGGAAAAAAATATTGATGTGATGAAGGATATAATCGTGTGCAGCATAGAGGCTCTCTCCCCGTGAGCGTAGGGGTGCAAATAACGAACCGAAAAAGGTTTCGGACTTTAAACTTGTGTGCAGACGAGACCTGCGTACACAAATGTCAGACCGAATTGACCAAAAATTGGCCTTAAGAAGGCCCCGTTTTGCCTTTAATTTATTATTTTTCCAAATAAAAAAAATCTTAACTCCTGAAACTCATGTGATTATGTCTGTGTTAATGGAAAGATTAATAGTCGGGTTAATGGTGGTCAATAACATAACTCTTTGGCTGTTAATTCTTCATTACAGCCTTTTTATTTAGACATCTTCTTCCCTTACAAATACATGAAAAAATTTATCTTCTCTGCACATAACAAAATTGTATCTCTTGTTCGTATCCGTAATTTTCATTTTCTATCAAAGCTTTGTTTCATTTCAATTGTAACAAAAATATTCCTCTGCCATAAGTGATGACATATTAATAAATTCTCGGATGTAACACTTGAAAGATCAAACACTTGAACTTTTCTGGATAAGCTACAATTTATAATAGTCTAATATAACATTTCCAAAAAAAAAAAAAATAGTATAGTACAGCGTCATCCTATCGTAAACTTGAAGGTATTTGACGAAACTAATGCATTGTAATAGCATCTAAGATAATGTTAAAATTGGAATTAGCAGTCACGAGGCATCTACTTAATTAAAAATTGGCTAGATTCTGGCATATCATTGCATTATAATATAAGGTCTCAGTTGTTTTTGTGTCCAGTTGCAATGGCCTGAAATCCCGATTGGGGTGATGAAAACTCATCACTCTCACCGTGTTTGATGGATGTTTTTCAAATCACCACTGGATATGGCTGCATTGTTCCTTTTTTGCAAACTATGCTTGACCAATCGTTCAATTTTTGTATGCACTAATTAAGCATGTTTGGCCCCCACTTTTTAATCCTCGTACTCATTTTTAATTACGTTTCATGGGATTCACAATTCAACTTTTCAATCATACATTTCATTAACTTTTATTAATACATCCAAAAAATTTGATTGTTAGCTAAACCAAACAACGGTTAAATCTGGTGCAGGGTTGCAAATGGGTCGAGCCACTCAAAAGTTGGGGCCATGCCTATCAGACTCATTTTGAGATGAGTCATGGCCAAGTCGAAACCCTTTTTTCCATGAGTTAACTTGTTTTCGATTAGTGTTTCGGCTTGTTTCTGGACTTTTTTAATTTTTAAAAAATGAGCTAGCTCATGGGCAGCTCGTTATCTCGGCCCATGAGGTCCACAAGCCAAATGATCAAACGTGCTCAACTTGATCAATTGTCACCCCTACGTGCAGTCCTACATGCCTACATCAGCCAATTGACTAAGTTATGTTGGGTGTGCCTTAATTAGAACGATTTTTAACAGTTTCTATAGTTAGGAAATAGAGGTGTTCAAATGTATCACGTGGTCTAAGGTTTAATAGTTTGTCGTGATAAAGCAAAAGTCTGGTCCAATTATGGGTTATACTGTTAAAGACCTATTTTTTAAAGTTGGATCATGTACGGTCTGAATAAAGGGCGAGTAGACAACGTGAATTAACTCACATTGGTCTGTATACAGAGGAAAAAAAATAAGAAGTGATTTCATGTGTTCAGTATAACTAAACAATTGAACACTTTTAGGTATGAAGTTGCATTGACGGGTTGTAATGTCAAGGGTACAAAGATGTTGGTATGAGTTCAAAGCAAGCAGCCAAATCTCAATGTCGCCCACTTTGCTCCCTTACTTACCCTTGTACAAGTACCTACCTATGATTGCTAATATCTTTCCTACCAATGGAACACCAACGTACCTATGTCGTGTTTGGTGGGGTTAAAATCGGATTTTAGTAGATTTTAATAAAAACTGATGAAATATGTAATTGAAAAGTCGTGAATTTCATGAAATATATGATAAAAATTAATTGTTGAATTTGATTTCCCAAACACGGGCTAACAGTGTTATCAATTTCCAATTCTGCAAAATGCAGCCTATTTAGACAAATCTCAAGATATGTGTGAATTAATAGAAAATAAAGTGAAGAAATATCTTATTCTCTGTTTGGTTTAGTCCAGAATCAGAAATAGAATTGAAAAACTTTGTCTACATCAAAATCAAATCGTAATTTGAGAATTTAACAAAATTATGTACATTTTTTAGTCAACTGAATAGACAAAAAAATTATCAGTAGTGTAAAAATGGGACTTCGAACAGTACTTCATGGGGGTGGGTACATTCACTTCACATATATGGAAGTCTCATTTCCTACATATGTTTCAAGTTTGTATCAGTGAACTTCGTATGTGTCAAGTCGAGATCAACAAGTTCATCTCATTGCTCTACTCAACTCTAATCGAGACTGCTCGACTACCTACTGAAATAACCAGTCGACCCTACATTTATGAAGGTTTTAAGTCAAAATATTCGGCTAGCGGGCCAAAGGGAGTTGTGTAAACAAATTCATTGAAAACCAAACAACTAGCAAAAAACAATGACTTCTAAAAGTTACAAATAATTTTGTCTGAGCCTCAATATATCACTACTACTATAAAAGAGAGGATGTCAAAGTACTATTCATTTGCACTTTTCATTTCACACTTAAACTGGTTCGTCACTATTCATTATATGGTTGTGCAATGTTCATCCATAAATATCTTTCCATTGTCCTTGGTTCAACTTGTCTGTTATATTGTTCTATTATGGCGTAATAGATGAGGTAGATTGGATTGAATAAGTAGTCATTGACTAATTGGTATTGCAATTGAAATTTTATAAATATCTTCATCTTTTGTATTAGAGAAGTATTGCAATTGATATTTTGTAAAATATCTTTTTCCCATGTATATCAATTGTATTTTTTTCAGTGAGTAAAGTAAAATCGTATAATAATTGGAATACAAGAGAGAAATGATTTTGTCGTAAATTATTTTAGTACGCAAAAAAAAAAGAAAAAAAAATGAAGACTGAAAAAAAAAAGGTGAAGTGTGCGGAAATATGATTATGCAGACACTTGAATTATTTTTTTTTTTTCCATTTTTTTAGCTTTAAGATTGTGTCAACATATCATTATGTTGATTTTCAAATGTGGCCACAAAATTTGTTCTGTTATAGATGTTAATAAGATAGTATGTTTTGAAATTCGTGACAAAAATAAATATCATCATCTTCATTTTGTTATTGTCAAACATAATATGTATGTTCTTGTGGGGACTTAAAAAATGACATGTCCAATCTACATTCATCATAATTAACAAAATACTACTGATAATATTATTTAAATTGTTCAACTGATAAATAAATTAAATATATATTGAAAAACGAAAATTAGTATATTATTGAAATAATTAAATATCTATTGAAATATTTTATTTCTTAGCATAAATAAAAAATAAATTATTAATTTCAAAAATATAAAACAAATGTTTTTTTCAATGTATTTAAAATCCATGGAGAGAATTTTATAGTTAAGAAAAATGAAAATAAAAAGAACTGATAATTTTAAAAATAGAAGAGAAGTTAGAAGATTTTTTTTACATATTGTTTAAAATGCGTTGATAGTTTAAAAAAAATTATGGTGCTAAGATATAAGGAAGTAAAGAATAGATTGGCAAAGATGAATTTTTCATTAAAGAATAGATTGACAAAAATGAATTTCTCATAAAACAAATAAATAATAACTGTAATGAGAATTCATAATTTATTTAACTGAAATGTTACCAGCATGATCCACTTTATTTCCCCAACCCAAGAACCATTTTGGTTCTACCAGTGCACAGGCACGATTTTCATATACGAATCATTAGTTTCATTTCGCGATTCAAACTCTTTTGAGAACCAAATTGGATGCGATTGACCTATTTTCTAGCTCTTATAAATAGAGAAAGAGAGTTACAAAAAAAAAAAAAAAACCAATATTGATCCGACCACGTTGGCATCTCCACCAATTAAATCCCCAAAGCCCACATGGTAGACATTAGCTAGATAAGATGGGTCTAGCACCTCCTTTTACCCAATCACCATCCTGGTAAATTCTTCAGAAGACCAATTGGACCTAAACAAACAATTTCGTGGTTAGAGTTGTCAATGATCTTTCCAAAGTTTCCGTGTATAATTTTGTTAGATCCAAATTGTGTTGACGATTTTCGTGTCCAAAATATGCTTAATTGAGTTGAAATTCGAGTTAAAGAGTCGATGGTTTGGAATATGTATTGGATAAGTCAAAGATAGAACAATGAGAAAAAATAGCCATCAGAACACTTCATGCCCGCCCGTGAAGTGGTTGAGTGTCTTTTTTAGAGATTTTACTGTTTGTTGGCCGCGTCATGGGCGCTCAAGCGGTGGATGGACTCCTCGCTAGCCACAAAAAGGATCACTCAATCAGCAATGATATTTGGCAAAAATCCTAGTCATGATTTTTTTAACTTTTCACAGTCCTGTACAATCTCAAATCTCCATATTATGGGCATGTTTGATCCCCATTTTTAGTGTAGAATGTATTTTCTAATAGTGAGTTGATGGAAAATGTGTGGTTAGAAACGAAGAGAAAATTTTTGGGTTACATGTAATATTATTTTATTGAAGAATGTATGGTTGAAAATAAAAGATAAAAAATGTGTTTTGACAAAAATGGGGATTAAATAGATCCTATGTATACCTAAGCCATGATTTGTCCTAAACATCTTTTGCAATTGGTTGAAAATGTATTTCAATCAAAAGAAAATCCAACATTGATCAAATACATATTCCATGAATCTTTTACCTCAACCACATGATCAAAACACAAAAGTTCCAATGAACAAACATCAAAAAACTAAATTCTTTAACAATAATCCTCAGAATTCTAAAGTTTAGGAGAGGCACTAGAGTTCCAATTGGAGAACAACGAGGCTCGGTCTAAGTGATCCACGTGGAGGGAAAAGAAGTTCAGAGCTGTTGAAAAGTGCTAAAGGCACAATCGAATAGGTTCTTCAATGATTTACATGTTAGGTGGTTGGAGTCTACAAATGTTTAGTTGTGTAGGGACCAAATATAAATTAAATTTTCTAATGGATCATTTTAAAAAGGTTTACTCGGAGGTTTTTTTTATCATCGTGAAGAGTTTTTCAAGAGGTTTTCCTTCGTTAATATATATCTGATGTTGATTTTACTTTTAATGTTTTGATCTGCGTGATTGTTTAATTAAATATTGATTAAACTTAATCATATAGAAATAATAATTTGCGACTTTTTACTTTTTATTGATTGGTATTCTAGGTGTTGGGTCTAAACATTCGGTTATTATCATTATTTTAATTGGTACTAGAGCATAATTCGATCGTTGACCCAATTTTGTCTAGATAAGTCAATCGCTTTATATTCCCCCATATTTTGACAAAGTAATTATGCTTAATGGAATGTTAGAATTAGAGCCTTTTTAAAAATCTATGGATTAGTGGGTTTGGGTTAGTGTGGGTAACGATTGGACTGCCCCATCTACATATGTTCCTGGTCTTGTTACACCTACATTTATCTCCACTTGGACTAATTTATTTGAGTATAAATGTAATAGTAGAGGTGTCTATGCCATCTTTATAGCTATTTCCCTCGAAGTGTTTGAATGGGTACCACATGTGAGACTGCTAAAGAAGTTTGAGACATATTAGAAACCACACATGAGGGAAAAAGTTTCAAATGTTAACAACTATGTTTGAAGAAATTAAGAAGAGCAATGATGAATCCTTTAATGAGTTCTATGCGAAACTAAATGATATAGTGGGTTGAAGTTTCAACCTAGATGATCGAATCCCCGAGGACAAGATTGTGAGAAAATTTATGAGATCCATACTTGAAAGATTTAGACATAAGGTCACAGTTATTTAGGAAAGCAAAGACCTAGACGCTATTAAGATAGAAAACTTGTTGGATCCCTCCAAACGTATGAACTTAGCCTATTCCAATATAAGAAAAATAAGTCTTTAGCCTAAAAACTATTAAGGAATAGACTAGTGATCAGACTAATGATGACATCTTAAAGGATAAGGAGTTTGCTTACTTTACTAAAAATATTAAGAAAATCTTTAGGAATAATAAGAGACCTTCTGAGGAGTATAAGGGTGACTAGTAAATATAGAAAAGATGCCAAGATTTTGGATATGTTATACCGAGTACTCAAGTTATAAGAAAGCCTTAGGTAAGGCTATGAACGCTACTCACTTATAATGAATCTAGCTTTGATAATGATAGTGAAAAATTTAATCCGAATGAGGGTGTGAATTATACAACAATTACCTCTGTGGTTAAGATTGAACCTATAGACGAGAATGAGGAAAATGAGGACATAGAGCAATATGACTCTTTAAGTGAAGAATTAGAATATGATAGGTATATATGTGAGGCGTTTGACCACCTATTTGAGAAGAGCCTTAAGTTGAAGAAGGTTAATAGCTCTACCTTTAAGAAATTATATGAACTGAGAGCTTAGAAGTAAAACTCAAGGAGTCAACTAGAAGATCGAATGAGTTGAATAAACCAACTGAGAATAGGAGAGGCTTAGGCTTTAAAGAAATAAGTTCTGATATCACTACATTTTCTAAAAACAAATTTGTACCTACATTTATCAAGTCTAAAAGTGTAGCAATCCTAGGATATAGATCATATGTGAAACATAGGTTTTCTCGACCTAAGGTTCAAAGCTTAAAACTTAGAATTAAACCTAGGTTCATTTCCACTTGTCACAATTGTAGTAAGTTAGGTCACATAAGACCTAGGTATCATAAGCTCTTGGTTAGAAAAATAAACAAGATTTCACTACTCATGTTAGATTCTTGACTACTCAAGTGAGCCATTTGATTGATATGATGAATTATTTGACTAATATGACATTTTCTTCTAAAAAGATTAGGGTCAAAAAGAGTGAGGCCTCTGGTCAAAGTGATATTATAAATTACAGTGATGTTTGCGTTGCCTTTAAAGGTAAGAGTATTTGTGTACCTCATTGAGTCGGCTTTTGGGGTACATACATTTGCATTGTTCATAATATATATTTATTCATGCATGCACTCTAACGTTTTCTTTATCTCATTGTTCATAATATATATTTATTCATGCATGCACTCTAACGTTTTCTTTATCTCATTTGTTTTTCATTATTTATTTTCTAAAATAAAAAAAAATTGAAGGAAAAAAAAAAAGATTTTTTATGCTACAACACTTTAAAGCGATTGGACATGTTATCTTGTAATCAAGTACTAGTAAAACTAATGAACATAAAATAAAATTTCATTAATTTTGTTTAGAACTTGTTTGGAGTACTTGGTATAAGTTTCTTTATGTATCATATGCATAGCACACACTAAGCTCTTGTGAGTGAGTTTTGATCGAGTGTAAGATGACATTGAATATGAATTGACTTTTAATTAGTTGACCTAAGTTCTTGTATATTCCCCAATAAGAGAACTGATCTTGAGCTTCAAAAAAGTTGATTAGAAAAATTCATCTTATACTTTACTTCGTAGCTTTTATGACTAAACTAATTAAACTTGTTGGGTGTGTTAAAACCTGGTGCCCTATAGTCATTTGACTTAGAATTTATTTGTCTAAAGCTCATTGTAGGGATTATTTATAAAGTTTAATGAAAAGAAGTCTGCACATAAGATCTGGAAATATATATATGTGTGCGCGCGAATGCCCGTGCGTGCTCATAGATAGGTGGAGAAAGAAAAAGTATACAATGAAAGATTAATGAGATTTTTAATTAAAAGGTTCTATTAGCACTTTTTTGACTTTCATACTTTGAGGACAATATTCACTCATTGGTGATTTCTTTGTATGTCATTTTTCACCGATTTAACGTCTTGAATCTTGCTTATTGGATATTAGTAGCACTTTTCACACATGTGTTGCTTATACAATTTGTTGTTTGCGATGAGTTATGTGGAAAAAAATTATTGTTTATGAATTATATTTGTATGAGTAAGCAAATTAACTGTTCGAGTGATCTCGAGATTTGAGCTTTCAAGACATGAAGTTATATTTAAAAATCCACAATAATGAGTTATCTCTAAAAGAAAAAAATTCATTCTCTCACAACATGTTTTGCATAATTTTGCATAGTGTGTCCATGTGCATAGTTGTTCACAACTTCTTTCTATGTTATTCATGATTATATTGCCTGATTTTCCTTTTTGATTCGTGACAAAAAGTGAGGAAAGACTAGTTTATTCAGGGAGTTTAGTAGTATATAAGTTAGGGAGAGTATTAGTTATTTTTGTTTTTGATATTTGAGTTAATGGGATAAATATTTTTGATTGATGATCTAACTAGCAGGATTTATTGTAATGCCTTATTGATATTATGTTAAGTGTTTTGTATAATATTGATATCATATTTTGAATTGCTAGTTCGGCTATTGATATATCTATCCAAAGTTGTCATGTTTTAAGTTCTAAAATATTGATGCACATAGTGTTACATGTTTTGGTATTATACAAGTTTTACTTGCGTTGTTTATATGACTTGGTTATATGCTTTAAGTTTCATCTTACTTTTATTGTATTATTAATTTCATGTGTTTTGGGAAACAGGTATTACAAGTTTTTGAGATGAAGTTTGGGTATTAGGTTTTTGGGTTAGTATTGTTAGGTTGTGTTTAATGATAGTAAATTTGAAATAATTGATGTTGTCACGGAATGATCATTCAGGGTTCTGAAGTTCGAGAGAGGTAACTAGAGTTCCACTTGGAGAAGAACGAGGTGAATGCTCGAATCACTTCAGGATGGTGTTGCAGCGATGTAAAGAAACCAACCTTTACTTAACTGTGAAAAATGTCACTTCGTGTTTCAAGATAGGATTAGGCATTTGATCCCAACTAGGGATTGAGGTCGATAGAGCTAAGATATAAGTGATAAGTAACTTACCTCCATCTACTTCAGTAAAAGGAATCAAAAGCTTCTTAGGACACGCAAGTTTCTATCAGCGTTTCATCAAGGGAATCTCAAAAAGAATCAAATCGCTTTGTACTTTATTTGAAAAGGACACCCGTTTCAACTTATCAGATAGTGTTTAGTTGCTTTCAACACTTTGAAAGAAATGTTGGTCATAACTCTTGTTCTAGTTGCACCTAACCGGGATTTACCATTTGAACTGAAGTGTGATGCAAGTTACTACGAGGTTGGAGCAGCTTTGGGTCAGCAAAAGAATAAGGTTTAGTTACATGTGATTCACCACGCTAGCAAGATTCTTATTGAAAATCAGTTGAACTACGCTATTGCAGAAATGAGCTTTTGGCAGTGGTATTTGCTTTCGACAAATTCAGGCCTTACTTGATTGGGTCAAAAGTAATTGTGTACACAGATCATTTAGCCTTGAAGTATTTGTTTAGTAAAAAGAATGAAAAAGTGATACTCATCAGATGGGTACTTCTACTACAAGATTTTGACTTGGAAATAAAGGACACAAAGGTTGTAAAACTTAATAGCAGACCATCTATCTCGCTTGGAACAACATCAAGAAGATTTTGCTGATGAAATAAATGAAATATTTCTAGATGAAACACTTTTACAGATCGAATCGGCACCGTGGTATGAAGGTTTTGTGAACTAATTGGCCAATTAAGTTGTTCCACCGAAGTTTTCGAGTAAACAAAAGAAATTCTTCTGCGATCATAAGCATTACATTTGGGATCATCAATTTCTCTATAGATAGGGTCCGAATCATATCATTCACTATTGTGTGCCAAAAGAAGATCAAGAAGATTTATTGGAGCATTGTCACTCTTCTCCATACAGAAGGCACTTTGCAAAAAAACGAAATCAACAGCTAAAGTCTTACAATCAGGTCTATTGGCCTACTCTATTTTGGAATGCTTATGCTTTATTTCAGAAGTGTGACAAGTACTAGAGGATGGGAAACATCTCAAAGAAGAATGAGATGCCTTTAAACAACATTTTGGAAGTAGAAATATTTGACTTTTGGGGTATTGACTTCATGTGATCATTTCCTTCTTCATATGGTCAACAATACATATTGGTTGCTGTAGATTATGATCAAAATAGGTTGAAGTTGTAGAATTATCAACAAATGATTGAAAGGTTGGGACTTAGTTGTTAAGGAAAAACATATTTTCTAGGTATGACGCTCTACGGGCTATTATAAGTGATGGTGGAAAACACTTTTATAACTACCTATTTTGTAAATCATCCATCAAATTTCATTAATGTAGAATTACTCATTAAATTTCAATGGTAAAGAAGACAATGAACACGTAGTCGATGAATTGGAGCTGTAAACTGGGGATGTAGCCTATTGATCGACTACATGTTCAGTGTCTTCTTCATCATTGAAATTTGATGGGTGATTTACAATAATGTAGTTGCCATTATTCCTCTCAATTTCAAAGTTAGTTACACCTTTATTTGTGTCACGTGTTTTATGCAACGTGAATCATACCGCAAGTGTATGGTGTCAAGTTTTATAATATAATAATGAAGTTAGAGTGTCGAAACCACAAGGAATGTAATTCAAATTTCTACTAAATACTATAATTATGTAGCCTTTTATTTTATCTAGACGAATGAGTTATGAATCAGTATTTGTTAACTAATCTAACGAAACTTTTGGTGATGAATTCAGTAAATGCAAATTATATGAATTTAATCAAGATGGAAAAGCCTAGGGAATGATTTCACCCAACAATCAAATGTGATTCTCACAAACTTAGTTATCTCTAATCAATGTTTTGTGTTTATATGCAAGAACCTTAATGTAATTCTACCCTCTCTCTCGAGTGCCGGATAAAAATTAATATCAATATCTCTATTTTGAATTAAAATCTAGAAATTATCAAGTTCATGATTCTTTTATGGAGTAAACTTTATAGATCATATACTTTCTCTCGAAATCTATATAATTTATATTGTGTTGATCTTATGATCGCGCCTAAATTCCCCTCTCTCGAGTGCTGGAATTGACTAGTATCTACTCATTCAATTAGTGACCAATTAATTGAAAGCATTAAAATCATAACACAAATAAACGGAATGAAAAATTTCATAGAAATAATTAAAATAAATTCAAACCATACTCTCAAGTTTTGATTACAATCAAANATCTAGAAATTATCAATTTCATGATTCTTTTATGAAGTAAACTTCATAGATCTTATACTTTCTCTTGAAACCTATACAATCTATGTTGTGTTAATCTTATGATCGCGCCTAAATTTTTCTCTCTTGAGTGTCGAAATTGACTAGCATCTAGTCATTCAATTAGTGGTCAATTAATTGAAAGTATTAAAATTATAAAACAAATAAACATAATTGAAAATCTCGTACAAATAACTAAAATAAAATCAAACCATACTCTAAAGTTTTGATTACAATCAAACCCTAGAAGAATATTTCAGTTCATGATAAGAAACATGAAATATATACAATTCAAAATAAACAAAATAAAGAAGAGAATATAAAAAAATTAATTTTTGGATAGATCTTCAACTTCCTCCTTAATGGTTTTCTTGTCTCCCTTTGATTTCTTGAATTATGCCAACTTCGCCTCCTTTAATTGTGTGTTGAATTCCCCTCTCAAAAGTGGTCTTTAGGATTGTTTTTATATCATCATGAAAATTTAGAAGGGTTGGAATTGTATTGGGCCAATAAAAGATTCCAAAAAATTCAAAAACCTATTTCTCGCATAGGCGGCGCCTCGGTGCCCATGATTATGTTGAATTTCAGCAACCCGGCGCTGCAGTGCCCACTTCGGGTGGAAAAACTACACTGCATACCTTTTAGTATTGTTATCATAACGTTTTCTCCCGATATCCGATGGAGGTGATTCAAGACGTTTTGGAAAGATAACTCAAAGGGATACAACTTTGATTCAGATATCACTTTCCAATTCAAACGTTTGGTATGTCAAAAAGGAGTTTCAATATGAGACTACAAATTTGGAGCATAAATTTTTCGGTTGGAAAATAATGTGTGATCATACTTTAATTATATTCGATCCATTTGACTTCATTCTTCATCCAATCGACTCCAAGCGCTCTCGAATCTTCATTTTGAGGTCTGACACAACATTTGAGTATTTGCACTTTAGTTCTCGAGCTTTGGATCTCTTACAATTTAGTAATTTTCTTCAATTTGCCAACTTTTACTTATTTTCTTCAATTTCATCAACTTATACCACAATATCAAAATACACATTAAAATGCCCTAAAAATCTCTCAAAAATAACAAAATAACGAATTAAGTGACATAAATATCATGAGTGTAAAACACTCATCAATTTGAAAGCTAAAATGGGGATGAAAGCTCCTGACCACGTGTTGGGAAGAGGGATAGTCTTGTGTGTAAGTATAACATTTCTAGTTGAACCTGCCCTTTTGCCAGCAATAGTAGAGAGGGTTTGATTCCCATTATAAGCAATTTTCATCCTATAACCTTTGCTTGCCTTCGCTTGTTCGCGCACGGGTGGGACATTTGGTTACCACTATCTATCCAAGTATTTTCAGCTGGAAAACATTGTCTTCTTCACCATTGAGATTTGATAGTAAGCTGATGGGTAATTAACTACAAAGTTCTTTGTCATTTTATATATTTTTAATTGAATCATTAATAAATTAAGTATCTAATATGACTGTCACCATTGGTTAGGGAAGAACTTGTTTAAGGTGGGAAAAAAATAGGAAACGGTGAGAAGACAAGAATACCCTTCCCTTTGAACAAGATTTAATTTCATGTATTCACTTAAGGAGCACTTGGATGGAAATGAATGAAAATGATGTTTTGTGCAATCAAATGTATAATTAAGGATGAAAATGTCAAAAATTAGAAGGTATTGACGTTTTTCAAAATAAAAATAAAAGAAAGAATTATATTCTAGTTACCCTTAAATTTTTTTATATAATTTTTTTTAA
>CAIGRH010017456.1:0-18044 GCA_903798295.1 Fraxinus nigra | reverse complement strand
ACATAAACATTACATCATTAATTATTTAATTAATCAAAAAAATTACATCTTTATTAATAACAAATTAATTTTTAAACAAAACTATTAAATATAAACTAAGCAAACGTGCATTGCACGTTGCTTGCACCTAATAAATTTTAAAAGTATATAAAAAGATCCAAAAAAATTTAATGAAAACAAATATTAGTGGCTAAACTAGAGTTATATGTTTCTATTTTATTTTTTATATGTCTATTTATGTAAATTTATATAAGATTAACAATAT
Source organism: Fraxinus nigra (assembly GCA_903798295.1). Classification (NCBI taxonomy): domain Eukaryota; kingdom Viridiplantae; phylum Streptophyta; class Magnoliopsida; order Lamiales; family Oleaceae; genus Fraxinus; species Fraxinus nigra. The sequence continues at coordinate 17,779 of CAIGRH010017456.1, read as the reverse complement.
AATATAATCTTTTAAGAGTCGAGTTGTTCTGTCAGGCCGGTAAAAGGCCCGACAAAGCAAATGTGAGGGGGGATGGGTGTTTAACATTTGGGGGTTTTTTTTTTTTTTATTGAGGTGGGAATCCACCTCATGTGAGAGCAACTGCTCTACCAGACCTTTTACAGGCCTGATAAAGCAGAATTTTCCATTTTTTAAAGTGAATATACATGTATTGAAAAATGATTTTGGCATTTGTACATTTCAACGTTGACATCATTGTTGACACTTGTCTTATTGTAAAACCATGATTGGATGAAAAATTATTCAATTACACTTTGTCACGTGACAAAATGTAAACAATATTGTACATCAAAGTGTACACCAAACATAATTGATTGAAAATGTACAATGGTCCCACATTAATGAAAAAGGATAGTCGTGTGCCATAGAGCCATAGAATATAAAAAAGCATCCACTATAAAAAAAGTTGAATACCCATTTAGTTTTCAGGTGCGCAGCTTCTGTGGAAAAATGTTGAATGGAAAAGCTATGAGCTTTGGCTTTCAACATTCCTGCTACACAAATAAATTCAAAAAGGGGTTCAAAAACAGAGAAATACGTGTTGATACAATTAGACAGTTTGAAAAAAAAAAATACCCAAACAAACGTTGTCTATCAATTTGTTCACTGTTTCCCTTCAATCATAGTTATTCTTCAAGTTGTGCAATTTACAACATGAAGTTTTGTTTATCAAATCACCCTTGGTTCTAATTATTGGCGGGGACTGTTGTTGGTGGAAAAAATTGGAGAAAAGCCACTCGTACCGACAAAAATTTTACATACAACTCACATGGTGGATCCCACACGTGATAAAAATTTGCCAAAAAATCCCATTCACCCACCGCCCTGGGGTTCGGTCAACCCCCACCCCCACCTTGTGCAGGTCAATTACGTTACACTCTTCATGATTATCTTTCTTTACATGTGACGGACAAATTTTGATCTGGTGATTGGATGATTCAAGGAAAATTTAGAGGTGTTTGGTAAAGATTAAAATTGAAAAATTAATCGTTATTGTTATTTGACGAGTGAGATTCAATAATTGGATTTTGAGTTATATCCAACGCTGTCCTAATTGTTGGTGCTATCGAATCCTCTCCCACCGGAAAGGATGAAATCAAACGGATTTCATATGGATGTCCACAGAGATTGATTTCGACGGAATTATTGCGCGCGGTATATTTATCTCGTAGTTGATGTATGTGTTTCTCCACTACTTTTTTAGTGCGTTATATAACCCAGTATTCAATCCATAGTTTTTCTATGAATTCAATGTGTTGCTGCAGCTTAATGGAGCAAACGATTGTTGAAAATGGAGTTACGGAGACTCAACTGCTTCCTGCTCGTGAAGATGCATATGGGGGAGTCGTAGTGGAAATGGAGAAGCCTGTGGACCCCAATTTCTTTCATAAAATGCTTAAAGCTTCGCTCGTACAATGGAAGCTGCAGGTGTTTGTATCATTTACCAAATCTTCCTTTTATGCTAAGCATTACCATACTCAAATATATTCTACTTCTTCGAAAACCACAAAGAAAATCTCTCTCTCTCTCTCTCTCTCGGTGTGTATTTTGGCAATGGGCAAGCATCCCTATACGTGCACAATATTAGTAAGCAACCATTGCCAAGCTGAATAAAGGATTGCAAAATACTGCAAAGGCTTGCAGAAGTCTTCCAATTTGAGCTTGGTCCTATTAACATTTGGTGCATACAATTGTTGATTTTCTTGTCCATCCTATAATGCATTTTGGATGCTTAGGAGCCAACTTCTCCCTACGTGCATACCACTCCATTTGACTCCAAGTCTTCCACAACTTTTTTCTTTTTCTTTTCTTTTCTTTTTGTACATTTGAGTTGCATTCTATGGGATGACCTGCTTAGAATTGTAATCAGAATTACTTGCTAAACAATAATGCTTGTTGATGTTTTTCCCTTTGTTAGCTATTGGCATGTGTCGAACTGCAAAATTTTCTACTTGTATAACTGTGCAGGTGAAAATGGTAGAGAGACAGATTTTTCGTTGAAAGCTCTTCATGCATAAACTGAGCTAGTGTGCTGCCTGCTTCATTTGTAGGCTTAAAGGAAAGAGGACTCTTGCCGCAATTAAACTGAAGTTGATATCGTCTGATTTGCAAGTTTTGTTTAGCTAATTACTGAACTTACAGAATAGAGCTATTTAATTTATTATTTTCTTACATTTTTTGATTAATAACATGTTTAAGAAATGTAGGATGGTACTGCAACACTTTGGCTTCGAATTATTCTCATTGTTTCTACTAGCTGCCCTTTTACAATGTTTCATTGGCCTTGGAAAATTGTGGACAGAAACATCTAATTTCCTTTAATCTATTCTGCAACTAACTACTTGTGTTGCCAAACTTGTAAAAGAATTTCTATCAGCCACACTCAATTTACATTAGCAAATTCAAATAATCACAATTTAGATAGTTTTCTCAGAATCCCCTTCATTTGCGTAATATAAGACCTTCTCTGTGTAATGTTGACCCTGTACATCTATCGATAATCATCTAATTTGCCTTCCAGACGATTACCAGTTCTGACTGAAACTAATTATTCCTTGCATCATTATTTATTGTAATTAGTATTTGCAAGTTATCAACATGCTTTAGAAGATTGCTCAATGGTGATGTACTGCAGAGTCAACTGTTTAAGTTTCACTATGGCATGGATTTGTTGTGTTCAACACCATCCTAAATATTTCTGATTTTCTGTAATTTTTATGATTGTTTGATGAAGTTATTTGTCAGGGCAAGAAGGGTGTGTGGATCAAATTACCAATTCAACTTTCAAATCTTGTTGAAACTGCAGTCAAGGTAATTTTTCTATTCTATCGTATTGGAATTACACGTCTAAATTTTATAAATTCATAACCAAATTCCTTAAATATCTCAGTAACATAATGCACGTCTATTTGGCAATACATTGATGNATGGTGATGTACTGCAGAGTCAACTGTTTAAGTTTCACTATGGCATGGATTTCTTGTGGTCAATAAAAAATAGAAATTATCTAAAATGTATTCAACACCATCCTAAATATTTCTGGTTTTCTGTAATTTTTATGATTGTTTGATGAAGTTATTTATCAGGGCAAGAAGGGTGTGTGGATCAAATTACAAATTTAACTTGCAAATCTTGTTGAAATTGCAGTCAAGGTAATTTTTCTATTCTATCATATTGGAATTACACGTCTAAATTTTATAAATTCATAACCAAATTCCTTAAAGATCTCAGTAACATAATGCGCGTCTATTTGGCTATACATTGATGGTGTTTTTTAAGTTGCAACTGTCCATTTCTGGGCCAAATGACTCCAAGAAGTGTCATTTGTAAAAGATTTAAACTTTATTGTATAGATGATTTGAATGGGATGTCATTCATAAACTATGGTTGGATATCCAACAAATTGGAAGGTATGAATGATTGGATGCTGATTTGGCACCTGTCAACAATTTGCAGCAGCTTGTCTAAAATCAATTCAAGATTTTGATATCTTCTATACCATGTTATGTTGGATAAACCGGATAAGTTATTAAAAGTTAATCAAACAACACAATAATAATATTGGTTGCAGGAAGGATTTTGGTATCATCACACTGAGCCTCATTACTTGATGCTAGTATACTGGATTCCGGAAACTATCAATACCATCCCTGCAAATGCAACACACCGAGTTCGAATTGGTGCCATTGTCGTGAATGATAAAAGAGAGGTACTTCAACATTTCTGCAACTGCTGGCTCTTGTATATTTGTTTTATTCTCTATGACTAGTTTTTCATGTCTTTCTCTATAGCACAATCTAGAGACTGGAACTGATTGGCTCAATTATTCTTGTTTCTCTGTAGAGATGACCTGATTACTCTTCTAATATATTTTGTTTAGAAAGAATGGGTTTGGCTTCAAAGCAATGCATTGAATGAATCCTCACCTAATATAACTAAAGTTTTCTTTAATCTGAATTGACCTATTTATGCATTCTCTATTCTTATCATAGTAGGAAAGTGACATTTTCTCTTTCGGTCTTCTTGATGTTCCATTCCAATTACACAATTTTCCTTGTATTCATTTGATTAGTATAAATTAATGAACTAGAATTCATCTTATGTACATTGATGCTTTAGTAAAGAAGATGCTGGTCTTTAAGTGGTAATCTTACAACTTCTCTTCTATAGTTGCTTGTTGTTCGAGAAAAGTATGGCAGGTTTCGGGAAAGAGGAATTTGGAAGATTCCAACTGGAATACTTGACCAGGTATGCACATAAAACTGAAGTTTAAGGTCAGGGTGGAAGAGGTTCTCTGTTAAGTTCTACCAACAGGTTGCTCTTTTAATCTACAGGGTGAGGATATTTCTGTAGGTGCAAAAAGAGAAGTACAAGAGGAAACAGGAGTAAGTAATCATGAATGTTTAATAAATTAAAACGTGCATTTATTTTTGTTAAATATTTTGAGAGAGTAGAGGTATTCATTTTTGCAGATTGATACAGAATTTATGGATGTTCTAGCGTTCAGGTATAAACTTCGCAAGAAATGAAACTCAAGTTTCATATCTGAAGACTGTTTTTACCTATTTATATTATACCCTGACACAAAGTTGGACTATAAGATTTGCTATTTGCTTCAACTGATAGACAAATGCACAAGTACGCTTTCGAGAAGTCGGATTTATTCTTTATTTGCATGCTGCGACCTCTAACCTTTGACGTTAAAAATCAAGATTCGGAAATCGCAGAAGCTCAGGTAACCCTTGATATGATTTGTCTTTTCGACTGACAAATATTAAACTGTGTGCCTCTTAATCCCAACTAGTGGATGCCAATTGAGGAATATGCTGCACAACCTTCAGCACGTGAAGACTGGATGTTCAAGGATGTCAGTGATTTATGCTTAGCAAAACTAGACAAGAATTACAATGGATTATCTCCATTGCAAATGACATCATTTTCCAATGATTTTGGAAGCTACCTTTATGTCAACAAACAGGACTGGAACCTGTAATGTTGTCAAATACTGGCAATTAGTAGAGCAAATCTGTGACTACATTTATTACCTGTTAATTATTTGTAATTTTTGTGTGCTACCAAGAATGATATATTTATGGAGCGTAAAAGTTCAATTGAGTTGTATCTCTGCTCTAGCTGTGTATTTTATGGTACATCTTCGATGGAAGGTAGGTGAATTTTGCCACTCAGTCCTGAAATGTCTAATGCAATTCAAGTATTGTCCACCGAGCTTATGTTTTTCGATTATGTGGGGGAGAAAGAGTTGGGGGTTACTAGGAATGTAACCGAGTTGAAACTCATGGCTCAAGAAAAAGTTTTTTTTTTTTTTGCCTAAGTCGAGCCGAGTAAAAGCTCGACCGAAAAATCTAAGCTCGGCTCAGGTTTAAAGGCAGCTAAGCTGCCTATTTCAGGCTGTTGTGCAGCCTTTTGTTGCAGCTTTTTTCGGACCGAACCACTGGCCGAAAATGAGGCTTAGAGGAAGACACGGGCAGGCTCGAACTTTTTCCGGACTGAGCCATGGATCATTCAAGCCGACAAGCCAAATTGACATCCCTAGGGGTTACCAAAGAAATGGAGTGATAACTCTCCTTTTTTTATTGAAATTAACTGATCACTAACCTTTATTGAATTCAATAATTTTAGCAAAAAATATATAAATAATATATACATAAATTTTGATAAATTTTGTTTATTTTGAGAATTAATCCTCTACTTTTTTTGGCATTTCACACTTGAAAAAAAATTCTCATTATACAAATAACTGATTCGATACTAAATATAGCATTTCAGTCGGACAAGATGCCTAATGTCTATAACTAGTCCCTCCTAAATATTTGTCTATCCCCCACAGTATTTATTAATGTTCACAAACAAATTAAAATAAACAGACGGACAATAATTTTCTTGCAATCAATCATGATATCAAAAAAATAATGTCATCTAACATCAATGATGCTAAAACACCAATTTAGGAGATAGATAAATGACATTGCATTTATGTGAATCTATCATTTAATGCTATACGTTTGCCAGTGGTACTAAACCCTTGTTTGGTACACATTAAAATTTTCATTCTCCATCAATCTACTATTCCAAAATACATTAATATTTTCCATCACGATAATAATTTTCCTTCTTTTTCAACCACTACATCAATTTACTATTTCAGAATACATTCTTCCAAAATAATGTGGATCAAACACACCCTAAATAACATTACTCGTATTTCCAAAATAATGTGGATCAAACACACCCTAAATAACATTACTCGTATCAAAATAGTCTTCACTTCAACCTTCTATTCAAGGATCACTACATGGATAATAGAATAAAAAATGTACAGTTTTATGCTTGTGTAATTGATAAAAGGAAAATCTGCAGCCTACAGTTGACTCTCAATTCCTAGTGAACAAAAGTTTCGCCAGTTAATAAACAATAACTATAAATTACTGTTAGCTAAATTCTTACCTCGGGGATGGGGCAACAACACTACAGGGTAGCAGGAATGATATAAATTTAGACGAAGGGAAGTATTTAGCAGAAGCTCATAGGATACACGGATCTTCATGTTGCATCTATCTATAGATAGTTAGGTCTTCACGTCCTGGCCAGAAGGCTGTTTTTCATCCTTCTCAGCACTACCTTCATCATCGTCATCATCATCTTGTCCATCAGCCAGTCTTGTAAGCTCATCTTGAATCATGAGCTTTATTGATGATTTTCTGGGTGTCAGGTCTGTACTGTATCGCTTGGCTGAAATGATAAGAGGTTTTCATCATGCAACATGAAATTGAATTTCAACTATAGATTGAATTTTTATACAAAAGGCTTCAAATGTCATCTATTTCACCAGAAATACAAAAAAAATTGAAATAGCATGTGAATCCCCCAAGAATTTCTCAGGGATCTTATGATAAACCTTTCAGGGAATTAAATTTCACAAACATATCGAATCAGTAATATTATGTCAAGAGGTGACATCAAACAATCTGACAATTACTTTCTGCACCAACCTCCATTCCAGTACCAAAGAAGAGGAGAATGACTCAAAAGAAGGGTTAAAAAGGGAGGGGTGGGGTGGAGGATTAAAAGAATTCTTAGTAATTGTTATGTTTTGGCTCATGTTCATAAAACACTCAAACCAATTTTTATCCACACATTTCGTTGGATCTAAAAGTACTACCCACTTATCCACCACTTATTTCTATCTACTTATAATTTAAACTATATATAAACACTCACAAACATGCTTTATAGTTATTGAGAAAAATAAAAAAAATGCCAAAAGCAGCAGTATATACTTAAGATATTTTCCAACAATGGAAGAATGATATATATAATTGTAATTGTATGGTAAAAGCAAAAGACACTAATGTACGTCAAAATTCAAGTGAAATTAAGATGTATCCTTTTCATAGTATTATTATCAAACCAATTGCACCTCTAGAGTGGCTGGTTCACTAGGTTTTGCTAATAATTATGGTTCAAGACTGAAGAAACTTTCATGGTAACTTACCGAGTATCTTCAGAATGTCAGTGAAGGTAGCCTGCGAAATTCAAAGCAGATGTATCAGGGTGAGATATAACAAAAATGTTAGACACCATAACTGCCAACAGAAGAAAGAATAACAAATAACTGATGAGATACAAACAAGTTGATCATAGATTTCACCACTTTAAACTCTATATTAATGGAAAACCTCACATTAGGCAACAAACAATTAACAAGACTCAAGATTACAAGTCCAGATCTCTTTTTTACAACTAATAAGCAATCACATTAAAGAAAAGCATTTTTGCTTAGTGGGAATAAACATGCACCTTCTGTTCCCACACATAAATAGAAAAGTGAGAAGGGTGTATTTTAATCAAAACCTATTTGGACCAAAAGCCAGAGAACTTGTTAAACATACTGTATTGAAGTCAACATCTTTAAGGATTTCACAAATGGCATTTCTGAGTTCATCATTGCTCGGCTTTGATTTGTCTTCCTTAGGCTTGTCTTTCCGCACAATCTTCTTCCCTTCATTTGAAAAGAAACAAAACAAGAAAGGTTCTTAAACAAAGTCGTAGCTCAACACTCCAAAATTAGCTTGGAAAACTTATTAAGGGATGGTGTACTGGATTTTATTGCAAATGATAAATAACCATAGTACCAACTCTACATTTTCTTTACAAACAGAATCATCAAATGGGAATAATCCACTATTCTCACCAGTAGTCTCCTTCGATGATTTGTTCTTCGGAAGAGCTTTCTCCTTTACTGCTTCATCTTTCTTCTTACCAGAAGACTTCTTTGCACTCGTATCATTATTGTACGTAGAGCGACTTGATGATGATTTTGCAGGTGGTTTTCTAGGAGGGCTGGCCTTTTTGGAGGTAGTTACATTCTTGGTCCTGGTTTTTCCAGCAGATCCTTTCTTTGCTGAAGGTGGCTTCTGCTTTTCTTTCTCTTCACCAGGCTCGTCCTCAGATTCACTAGGGTTCTCCCGACTTTTAGCTTGATCAGACATCTCATCATCTGATCTTTTGGGATTACCATTAACATTTTCCTCTTCGTGTGCTTCCTCTTTCTCATCTTCTGCTTCTCCAGAATCATCTTCTGATTCAGGCACACTATTTTTCTCCCCAGGTTTTTTAGATGCACTCTCAGTTCTCTTTTGCCTCTGGAAAAAACACCAGTGACAAAGATTGCCACCAGAGAAGATGGTTAACAATTTCATGCGTATGAACCCATCTTCTATTATTTTCAGTATTTTAATTTCTTATCTCCAATCAAATTTCAGCAGCTGATCATCCACTATGAAGGAAGCAAGCTCAGCTGCAAGCACACATTTTACCTTTGGTTTCTTTTATATATACATTCATCAATTTATCAGATAAAGATATTTATATTGAGCATTCACATCTATAAAAAACAAAACCTTAACTGAGCAAATCTTGAAGTTGAACCAAGGCAACCAGTGACAGATTCTTATAAACAGAAAAAAAAAAAAAANAAAAAAAAAAAAAAAAAATGAAATAAGTTTCATCTCGATACATATAATATATTATCGATAACATCATCCTTTAATTTGTACCAGAAACTAATAAGGCTGGATAAAGAAAAAAAAAATGTAACATTTGGCTTCATCTCTTGCCTTCTACTTTTATTTTCAATTTTTCCTTTTTCTGGGTACAGAGTAGGCTCAGAACCCCAATGAAGACATTAGTTCTCTATTTGTAAGAATATACAAGAAAAATATTCAGATACTGCATTCCTGGATCACTTAGGCCAGTATAACATGTAGAGCATTATTTGAGCCTATGGTCACAAAGAAAAAGAAACTGCCAAGTTGAATGTTAATGATAAAGTTCATTAGAACTACAGTACATACTCCATATATTCCAAGTTGAATGTCATGGATTGACTTTTATGGTCGACCAGACATTCTTATCGCGATTTCTTATTAATTTATTTTACACAATTAATAGCACAATAAATTGAATAGAACTAAATGGTACACAATCCCTGTACTCCAAGTTGAATGTCCTGAATTGATTTTTGAGTTAGCCAATTACTTTTTGTCCACTATTTCTCATTAATTTATTTAGTTCTAGACAAATTTGATGGAAATTGCATGTTATAATGCATAACTTCCAACTTCGCATCACAACCCAAGCAATGTGATAGACTACAATTAATCTGCACATAGACATGGAAAATAGAAAAGGACCAATGTGAAACTAGAACAGATTTTTTTTTTTTAAATGATCGAACTGACAACAGCTGCAATACAAACCTGCAGACAAAGCATGCACAGAGATTCAATGCCTTATTCTTCGAGGTATTAACTTCAGCTTCTATTCTGGAAAAATGTTTTTAAAATCAATGAGGGTGATACCTTGGCTGAACCTTTTGAAGGTGTACTGCTCCCAGATGCTGATTTGACAATCCTCTTTCTTTTTTGCCCGTTACTTGACTGTCCAATACACACGATATATGAATAAAATAAAAAGGCATGTAAGTTTCTCATCGCAGATAAATTAGATAGAACGATAAGGTTGAACCCTAGTGTAAAACCTGTTCTTTTTCCGCAAGCAACTCATTGGTTGTTGCATGAGGAGCCAGCAAAAAGTCTATCAGCTTTGCAATAATATCTTCCTGAAAGCACCATAAATGGAAGATTGAAATCCTTGAGACTAAGCACTTCAGGAGAGATGCAAGATGTCATTCATAATCTTAGTGGCAGGGTTAGCCAAGGCAACCATGATGATTTATATAGAACGTAAAATGCACATCACAAAACAAGAATATTCTTAGATCAAGAAATGTGCAATAAGTAGATATTCAACCTTTCCTCGTAAAAGGCATGGCAAGCAATATGTTGAATGGTAATGGAGAATTTTCTAGCAAACTCTGAAGTAAAGAAATATCAACGAACCTTTCTTGTATTAGCCTTGGAAATCGGTATATCAAGAACATCGCAAAATTCCATAAGTTTCTCTTTGACAAACTTGTCAAGTTTTTCTTTCAATTTCATCATTTGCTTTTCCTGAGACCATGTGTATTTTAAGTAGTGAGCGTTGTAAATTATTCTGGAAGATTCAACAAATAGAACATGCACAGCAATCATCAACTTAATATTGACTTTCATCTACACCTCGTTATCATGCCACACGAACCCAGAGAACCTTGATATGTTGTTCTTGATTTGAACTGCCTGCATACATTAATAGAAGTATAAGCACAAATGAAAAAACTGAAGTTTTTCAACAAATGAGTAAAACCTGGAGCCAAGTACAGCAACAATTTTCATGGCTAAAAGAGAAAAACATATAATGAACAGCAAATTTTGAGAAATATTCTAAGGAAAAAGTGACAGATTAACAGCAGGAAAGTACAGTATCAGGCAAGCTCAGAGTTACAAAACTCACTTGGATATTGAAATCACCCAAAAACGATAATAATAACTAAAAACACAAATGGTTCAAGAATTCAAGAAGGGAAATCAAAACACAATAGACAAGAACTCAAAGTGCTATACCTTTCCTCTCCTTCCAAAGAGAACTGTATGCAGCAATTTGAAAGTTTCCTCGGTCTTCTTTCTTGACAACTTGTATACCACTGCAACAAAGATTTGGTTCATTTATTGACATTTCAATATATCTCTAAAGCTGCATACTTGAACATCTATGTAAGCAGATAACTGAAAATGAGATTCTTTTTAGAATTCTTCGTGAAGTTGCGCACATAAGTTATGAATGAAATTGCAATACTTGAATATTACATAACAAACTCAGTAATTAAATTGTGATAGCAAAATGATTAGGAGAAGACCTGCATTTAATACATAATGAATAAGGAGCAAATTCACAATGTGCCACCCAAATTCTCACTAATATGCTCACAAGATTGTAAACTAGCCTAGAATTGTAAATTAGCGAATAAATTATCCAATTTCATTTTAGCTTTTGTGAAGATATTTATTTATTAGATGAAGCCTAACATTATCCCCCTCTCCAAGGGAAAGAACGAAAACTCGTAAACTATGTTGCTCAGACTCGGGTATGGGTATCGAGTACGTATTTAAGTGTCGGACTTTTTATTTTTAAAAATGGAGGATACGGGGACATTGCTAAAAAGAGTCCAAATTTCGGACATGGGTACATCTTTGATATTTCAATTATTATTATTTTTTTTCACAAAAACTTTATATGTAAAAAGAAAAATTAAATACTAATTAAATTGTAAATTGTTAAAAGATAAACATGTCACTTAAAAATCAACTTGAAATCTTTTTTTTTAGCTTTTCGTATAAACATTTTAAAAAACGAAGAAACCAAAATTAATCAAAAATATTATTTGATTGCTTCTATTTTGTCAAGTGTTGAAAAAATATTAATTTCAAAAAATGCTATTAAATTGTTCTAAAAAATTTATTTATGTTGATTTTATAATCATCAGTCAGTTTTGGAAAAACAAATCATATTTTCATTTTTTTTTTTAATTTTGTAACAACATTAATCATGATTTTTTAAAAACTAAAATGATTTTATCTAGATCAAAAGAACCAAAAGCATATTTAGGAAATAATGAAAATTATGTAATTTGCTCAACTAATAAGGTTATAAAAGCCCAAAAGTTAAAATAAAAAACAGCCCAATACATCACCCTTCATCTTCTTCTTTCTCGCGTTTAATCTTCTTCTGGCGGCGGCATTTCAACTTTCATCTTCGCATTTCTTCTGCTAGCGTTTCTTCTTCTTCTTCTAGTGGCATTTCTTCTTCTTCTGCCGCCGCCGCCGTCCACCGTCTTCTCCACGCCATCCACCATCTTCTCTGCTGCCATGTCCGAGTGCAAAACCAAGTATCCGACCCATATCCCGTGTCGTGTCGACACGACACGGATACTTCTCCATTTTTGAAGAGTCCGAGCAACATAGCTGGTAAAATCTCTTTCAGTTTGGCTTGAAACAGCTAATTTATTGTGAAAGATGAAAAGTTATTGCCTTAAATCAAATGCCAACTCAAACCCATTGGCTTCTATACATGTATCTGACAACTAATGGAACTCAATATTTGTCCAAATGTTATCAATAAATATTCATGAATTCTGGTCAGTGCGTCTTAACTTTACTTACCACCTCCGCCAAACTGAAAAAAGCAGGATGTGTGGGGAGTAGCCAAAGCTAAAAGAAGAAATCTCAAATGGTCTAAGACAAATATGTTCCCCAACGTCATTTCTAATATTTCACTCGTTCACTTCTTTCAGTAAATGTGGATGAAGACTGTTCCAACATTAAAAACAAATAGCGATGTACACTCACCTCAGAAGTCAACTAGCAACTAAGGATCAACATTGATCGGGACTTACCAATTTTATGAACAGAGAAAATCTATGATCATTCGTGGGCCAATCAACCTAGTATGAGGTAAGACCATATGTAGTTGAGACAAAATGGAAGCAACAGAGGAACTGCCTTCCCACAAAGATTTTGAAGAGTTGGTGAATTTCAGTTAAATAAGGCTTTCACGCTAATCGATGCAAGACCATATTACATAACGCCTAACTTTCCTCTGCAGCACAGATTTCATAAAGTTGGTAGATCACTGATCAAGTGAGATAAATGTGCATAGAGAAAGAGAAGGGCTTGGTAATAAATCACTCGAACCAGACACTTCATGCATTAAAGAATACTCCCGAAAACCATGAAATCCCACACCACACAAGGGATGGAAGGATACAATAAATTCAACATGATCAATTGAGATTCATTCAACGTCCTTGTACTGGAGAAAGTTATTTCTCCATAATAACACAAGCAACTCCATCACATGATTAAACAGGAATTCAAGTTAAAATAGATGATGTCAATAATGAAGTAACATCATTGTGCTTTCTCAAGATACCTACAATGATAACCTTATAGCTCTTGTCAATTTTTATTTTCCCCAGAAACGATCTAGTATAGTGCCAAACTTCACTAATCACGAAGGACAACCAAGAGAGTTTCTGAGTATTGAGATAGAGCATCACACAATCTTATCAAACATCCCAAGCTGAAATTCGCAATAAAAAAAGGCATAAAGTAGATGTCCTATGTGCATAAAGTGGAGTTCGATCAAAATGAATACCATTAGGGATATCTTTCAACGCAGTTCCACGACCCTGCAAACAAATACTATTATATTAAAGTAAATCTCCTTTTAAAAGGTATTTAACTCACACTACGCTGACAGTAAAACTTAACTCCTCTAAAGATTGAAACAACAAAATGAAAATTAAAAGGTCACACCTTTTCAATTTGGAATTCCTTAGAATCATCCTTCTCAATAATTGCAACCAGCCTTTCTACAGATTTCCTTTCACGCACAGGACGTTCAATTGTTGAACCCACTGGAGTTTTTGACTCCCCCTTTTTCTCTGTTGGAGTTTTAGGCTCCTTAGACTTTTTTCCTGTTGGGGTTTTTCGGTCATCCTCTTCAGCTTCCTTTTTCTTACCTTTGCCATTTTTTCCAGCACTGCTCTTTGTTCGTGGGCGCTTCTTTGAACTTTTCTCTTCCGTATGCTCTTCTGCCTTATTCTCAGTCTCCTCCTTATCCTCTGTACGCTCTTCTGCCTTATCCTGAGTCTCATCCTTACCCTCTCTATGCTCTTCTGCCTTATCATCAATCTCCTCCTTACCCTCAGTCTGCTCTTCTGCCTTATCCTCAGTCTCCTCCATATCCTCTGCATTCTCTTCAGCATTATCCTCAGTCTCCTCTTTCATTCCATCAACCTCCCCTTCAGATTTATTCTCTCTCCCCTCCTTGGGTTTCTCCCCAGAATCATCTTCAGTTTCCTGACTATTGTTTTCTTCCTTTCGTCCAATGGTTTCTTCCCTTTCTTCTTTGCCCTCTTCTACTACCTTATTATCCTCCATATTTGAATCAGCTTCCTTGCCTTCTTTGACCTCTTCTTTATGCACATCCATATTCTCGGCCTCAAGTTTCCCACCATCCATATCATCTTCAAGTCTTGTTTCTTGATCTTTCGCCTCTGTCACAGCCTCCATCTTTTTCTCCATCACCTCTAACTCAGCATTCCCATTTGCCACTGACTCAGGTTTCTCAAGCACCATATCTCCCACACCCATAACAGCTAAACTCAAAGTTTTCAGAAGTTCTTCAACAACTTTCGTTGCTGACCCAAACAACTCTAAAAGTATTCTACGAAAACTCTTCCATCAGAGAAATCAATCCAGTACATAAAAGGTAAAAAAACAATGAATGTAAAAGAAACAAGTGTTAGAAGCATTGCCAGAAAAAAAAAATTTCAAAAAAATAGTGGAAGCATCTCCGGAAATTAATAATATCAGGAAAAAAACTCAACACAGCTGGGAAAAAAAAAACTATTTACAATTTTTTGCATGCAAACACACTGCACATGAATAAATAAAATATATGCTCCCACACAAGGAAATCTAAGAGTCCTAACAAGTTCTACGGTATCCAATCACGTTTCAATTTCTCAAAAGACTCACCGACTTCAAGCTCACAAAAGCGGAAGGGAAAAATCACAAATTAAGCAGCTAAGTTATCAATGAAACGCAATTCTACAACACTTCTACAAAACCCTAGCCTGAAAAGATCCATTTTTTATTCTAAAAATCGCACACAAAGAATTAAACGCCCAATTAAAGCTTCACATATTAAAAATTCAAACACAGATTTAAGCAAGAAACAAGAAGCTTACTAAGATTTGAGAGCAAACTTTCGCGAACCTTGAGCTCTTTCGGAGCTCACTGTCTCACTGATGTATTATTTTCTCTGTATTTCCTGTTGACGTTTTCGGGTGTGGATTTTATACTGCGGACTTCAAATCCAGATTTTAAATCCAGTTAAATGCCACGATGTCGGAGGAGAGCCAGACCCGCCAGGTGGAACTCTAATATAGGAGCTGATTGGACGGCTCAATTCAAAAAGGCATCTTAAGTGGACGATCGGGATTGTGAACTACTTTGAATGTACTTCTGTAGACGGGTTCTGTTACCTACCGTTGCCTGAAAATAGTTCGGAAAAAAACTCACATTTACCCACTATTATTATAGGACTACGCAATTTGTACACTCATTCTTGCCATCTTTGTTGAGTTGTTGACCGGTCGATGTATAAAAAATTTGACCATTGTTTGAGAAAAATGCTATTAAAATCAATGTATAGGGTTTTACAAACTCGCATGACTATCAAACTAAGTGTAAGACAAGATGTACGTGTAGTGTAACTCATTATTATGGGTATGTTTGGAAGAAAATTTCATCCAAATTTGTTGAAATTGTTGACAGATTTGGGCTATAATAAAAAATGTGGCTTTGCTAAGTGTACATTGGGGTGTCAACTCGGTGTACAAATAACAAAATCCTAAAAAAGAACATCATAAATACCATGTCTTCATCTTTCTTTCATCATTTTGTAACAAAGAATTATATTAGCTAACATTAGGCTTATCATTAATTGTATCTCATAAGTAAAGCTAAATCTTTGAACGTAGCAACACTAGGCGAGGGATAATGGTTTCATTCATCTACGACATAGAGATACATCAATTCCTCTTCTGCTATTCAGTATTCTATATCGTTCTAACAAATTCATGGATGTTGTTACTCTTTTACTATTCTTTACAAATCAAAGTAATTTTACATTATTTTCATTAGTATACTATTTTTGGTGTTCTTGAATTCGTAATAGTGATTGGTTGGATATTTAAGAAAATCTCTATGTTTTTTCGTAGAATACGGTTAATGATTCTTAATTTTGAAAATATCCAATTATTACGTCTTTCCTCAAAATTTCTTGATTTGGATAGTTTTCTCTTCTTTCGTCGGAGTATCCTATCGTTCTTCTTTATGCTTTCGAATATAATAATTTTTTTGGTGGAACGTGCAAATTCGTTAATACATCCAAGCTTTTGGCTTTATTTCTATTCACAGCTTCCGTCTTTTTAACTCTTAGTTATATTTGATTATTTCCGTTTTTGAATTGACATTTGTAAAACAACGAATTGACATCACTAATGAACAAATTATAGGGTTCAACATTTTACACAAAGGGTGTTGGATGCAGTACAGATGCAGTCACACTGTCGGTAAACAGGATGCACCACACTTATTTTGGAATGAACATGCACGTAGTTGCTCCAAAAATCAGACATAGTCATAGAGCAATAGTTATATAAATCGATGTGGCTATTTATAACTACAACTGATTTTGTTAACAATACAGAAACTTCTGTATTCCTTATAATGTTAAAATGCATTATATAGCAGTAGGTATGTGAACTTGAATATGTCATACTACATCGCGTTCGTTTGAAACATAGTGCGTCTAGTGAACATTGCGAAGTATAATACACATGGGATTTGGGGTGTACTACATCAAGTGAGTTTTAGATGTTACATGTGAGGATAATACTTGGAGATTTCCAATGACTTTATTGGTTTGGTAAGCTTCGCTATTAATGGTGAAGTAGTAATATTATATTAATAATAGTAACAATCATTGTCATCGTCTTTTTCAATACAATCATTTTTTAGCAATAACCATGTGAGTTTGTTGTTGTGGAAGGCGCAATTGTTTGTTTTTGGTTTATTGGATGTATTTATTTATCTACATGTATGTATGTATTTTTTAGGAGGAAATGTACTAGATTTTGTGAAAGCGAGCGATATAGAATTTTGAGATTTTAGGTAGCTAGAACATCCCACCTTAGCTTAAATCTAGAACTCGTCCAATTGGAATCTGTAAATAATTACGGTTTTTTTAGTTTGTTAGTGTATAATTGGTTATGTCTTGAAGTTACTTCATTTGTTTTGCTTTTAGGTGGTATGTGAAGTCATACGTGGTAATCAGGCATGCTCTCTTACCCGAATCGAGGAAGAGAGCCAATTCAACATTCCATTTTTTTTTATTCATTTTATTTCCCCACTTTTGGTTCATTTGCAGCTTTTGATCTTTTCCTTTCCCCTACCCGGCAACCCCCATCCACATTTACTTTTTTCCACAACAAAATTGTACTCCTTTCAACCACCCCAACTCCACTTTTTATTATTATCAACTTCATTTATTTGTAACGTCTCAATACTCTTTTGTTTGTAGTTCTTCTATTTCATCCACGGCCATTTTTGCCAGTTAGTTGTATATATATTTTTCGTGTACTGTATAGATTTTTCTATTTGTGCCACAAATATATATATATATATAT
>CAIGRH010017434.1:0-16522 GCA_903798295.1 Fraxinus nigra | reverse complement strand
GAATTCCACCCTTATCAAACATAGACTTAAAAAAATGAGTGAATGGTAGGCATCATAATCTTTTGACTTGAGAGCTTTCGTAGAGGTTTTGTGCAAGAGAAGACAAAACACAAACACTACAAAAAACTAGGGATAGCAAAAAAACTCGATGGTTTGGACTAGAGGTGGCAAACGAGCCGAGCCGGCTCGTCGGCTCGTTTTGATGAGCCACGAGCCCGAGCCCGAGCCGAGCTTGGGGCTCGCTAGGCAAGCCGAGCCTGCTCGGCTCGTTTTTTTACGAGCGGCTCGTGGGCTTGCCCTAATTTATTTATTTTTTTCCAAAAAGGCTAATATCCTATTTAAAAAAAAGGCTCGGCTTGGGCTCGTCGAGTAGCTATTTTGGGTGAGCTTCGGGCACGAGCCGAGCTTAAGCTCGACTCATCTCTAACGAGCCACGAGCACGAGTCGAGCTCGTATGGGTCGGCTCGGCCCATTGCCACCTCTAGCTTGGTCGTCTCAGCTCGAAAAAAGCTCGAGTCAGACCCGACTTTTTGGCCGGGCTTTGCTCGGCTCCAGCTCGACACGAGCTTTTTTATTTAATTTATAGTACGTATAAACCGTACAAATTTTAAATTATTTAAGTAAAAAATGTAAATTTGACATTTAAGGAAAAAAATACCGAGCCGATTGACCTGCTAAGGTTCGGGTCAAGCCTCATTTTTTTGATCGAGCTTTGTTAGGCTCAGCTCGGACCCAAAAAAGCTCGAGTTGAGCCTGAGCTTTTTTTTCGGCTCATGGCTATCAAAAACTTTGCGACAAGCCTGAGAGAACCAAGGAGAATTTGGATAAATAAAATGACAGCAAAATTCACTATTTGACAACCATTAAAACGAAACTTTTTTTTTAAACTCATTTTCAACCACGTATTTTCACAATAAAATATTTTGTACGTAAACCCAATTTTTTTTCTCAATTTCTAACCACACATTCTCCAAAAAATAATCACTATTTCAAAACTTATTTTCCCTAAAAAAACTCATTGTAATAATTATAAAACAGAGTCTAGTAACTATAAATGAGTACTTCAAATTTAAGTCAAAATCATGAGCTCAAATAAAGGTTCATACTTCATTGTGATCATTTACGTGAGTCATATTTAACTCTTTTCGTGTAATATTAAATATTATTAAAAATTTATATTTTATTCAGTTTATATCGAATATTAATTTCACTTACATATTATAACTACTACTCATTTCTTTAATACATATTTCTTGAAATTTTAATACTATTCATCTTTCGAATAAATTTACCCAACTCTAACAATGATAAGATAATCTTAAGCACACTTACAATATAGCAAGTGCTACATCACCCATGCAGGGAGTAGGTTAAATGGCCAAGTTAATCTCAACACGACACCCGTCGTTCGAGAGAACCCATAAAAAATGTCTTCTCGAAATCTATGAAACATCTCGAAAACCATCAACTTGATAGAAGCCTTTTTGTCACTCACCAATACTATAAGCTTAAATTATAATCAAAACCAATGTCTAGATGAAGCTCTCTCGATGGCGTTAGATTTATGTGCAAGCGAGAAGTCTCTGTCACTAGGAAGACAAATACGTGCCCATGTAGTAAAATGCGACAATATATGTGGATTAGTGTTGAATACAAAGCTCATGCTTATGTATGGGAAGTGTGGATGTTTATTTTATGCTGAAACGGTGTTTGATGAAATATTTGAAAAAAAATATTTTTACTTACAATGCTATGCTTGGTGCTTACGTGTCAAATAAATGGGGGAGTTTTGGGAATCAGTTAAACTTAATGCTGAAATTCAATTCTTGGAAATCCCTGTGGATGCCCATACTTTTAGTTGTGCATTTCCTAGGCATGTGGTGGCGTTAACGACTTGTCTGTTGGGAGAGAAATTCATACATTGGCGATAAAATTCAAACATTGCCCACCCGAGGTGTTCTTTATCTCGTTTCTCTCTGCAACATGGAACAACGACACTGGTTACACTGCAACAATGACCTCGCAGCTCTCGGCGATATTGAAGACTTCGACGGATCCAGCACGGGAGGCTGCCCCCATCGTCGGGTGCTGGGTCCGCCCCTGAACACAATTGCTATTTCATAGAGTGAGTGATAGAGGAGATGTTGTCCTTTGGAATTTAATGATATCTACGTATTCAGTAAATGGGATGAGGAAAGAAGCTTTGAGGCTTTTGGCTGAAATGTGGAATTTTGGCGTTACCCCTCCAGTGCTTACACTTTTGTCGATGCTCTTCAGTCCCAAGAGGATCCAATTCTTGGGAGTTCTTGCTTGGAAATCCATGCTGTTGTTTTGAAATCTGGTTTTTATCGAGGTATCTATGTTTCTAATGCTTTGCTTGCTATGCACACAAGATGTGGGAAACTGGACGAAGGTGATAAAGTTTTTATGCGTATGGATGAGGCCATGCATGCATTTGAACATTTTACGTCTTCGTATTTCATGGCTTCTGTACTCTTTAGGTTTCTGAAATGAGGCTCAAAATCGAAGCTTTTGGTAGTGTGTATCCGAGAGATGTCTTGAATATATTGCCTCCAACAATCTATAGCTAAATTACTTAAGATATAGGTGTTAGAATTATGAATGGATTCTATTATGTAATTGTTTCAATAATTACATACAAATGTCTTGTTTCACTTGGCTTGAAAATGTTTGCATACCTTTATCCCATTTTTTTAAAACCGTTGTCTTTGTCTTTTTTTCTTCCATTGTTATTTCTGCTGTGAAAGATAACATTACATGAATCTAATGTGGTTGAATTGTACTACAGATTGTGAGGAAGATTTGGACTTCTTAGAATCCAACCACGACTTTGAGTCTGGCGACGATGACATCGAATATGATAGAATTTTAGTGAAGTGAAGCATCAGATGAGGATTTTAGTGAAGTGAAGCACGCATGTGTTGAGCAAGATGTTGCAACGGGCACGTGTGAAAAAAAGCCACTCAACACTGATTTTTTTGGAATGGCTTTTGAAATATTATTTTGTCTAGTGCAAATGATTTAGGCTTGTAAAATATTATATTGTTCTAAATGACAGCTTGGTATATATTTTGTAATTCATTGGCGTACTTATTTGATCAACGGATGCTATGGTTTCAGAGCTTTGGCTTTGCAAGTTAATTTGCTTTCCGTTTAGCATGTAGTTTGTAGTTTAACAGGATTGGTTGGTTGATCCCTTGGCAACAGCTTTTGGTCCTGAATGTAAGGTTGCATTGGAGCAGTTTAGTTTATACTCGTGGCAATTCAAAGTTGAATGCTTTCAATACAGAAGGCTCATAAAAACATTACTGCCACTCCAGCAAATTATATAATTACCATGTTCTAATCATATCCAGTTATGAGTCCAAAATTTATACTGTATATTCAGCTACGTATGATACAATACAAGCTGCCATAAGAAATCCCTAACACAATACAAGCTGCCATAAGAAATCGCTTCTTCCTCTTCTATCTTTTTTCATTCTGTGGACTAATTGAAATGGATCTGAAACAGCTATGGTTTGTTTCAGTGCCCTTAACAGAAATGACAATACATGTAATAAAGTAATTATAAATCGCAAACACTTGAACTCGCCGAAAATTCTATTGATACAAGTGCCAAAAAATAAACATCATAATGCCAGTAAATAAAGTAAATTATATAAAGGAAAGCTACTTTGTCAAGAACTCTGTAATCCAACAGCACAAAGACACAATAAATGAAACGTAACCAAAGAACTCTTATTATCCACTCAATAGAAGGAAAGTGAAACGTGTTGCTCCAATGAAACATAACATCCCAGAACCTTATGTTTGCGAGACAAGCTTTTTATGAAAATCAACAGGTGTTGCTCCAGATGTGAATTCCTTTATACAGAATCACGATAAAAGATGATTACATTTTTTGCAGGCTATCAAATTTTACTTCCTAGATGATTACATTCACCACCCACTTAAGTAAACCTTTTGTTGAGTCGATGTTGTCATAGAGTTCTTGACCTTCAACATATCCAGAGTTTCAACATTCTTCTGCACTCTTTTCGCCTGCAAATTAGCATAAAATTAAGAAGTTTTGATATTATAATATCATCTCAAATTCAAGAACTGTGGAATCACGTCAGTACCTGTATTTTCCTTTGTAATTTCACATCATCATCTCCAATGACACCATCTAATTTAAGAAGTTGATTCATCAGCAACTCAATCAGATTTATCACATCTTTTTCAACCACTTTTCCTCCTCGAGAAATTACAGATTCAAGCGACAACACCTACACAATTCCATATAAATGAAAAACATTAATTCACAACATTTAATCCCCATTGAATCTATTCATTTACTTATCGATTCATTTACCTGTCGAGCAAGCCTATTGATCTCCAAGGTGATTTTCGATATTAATTTCTTATCTTTTTCGATTTTCGCATTTTTCTTCATCTCCAAATACCTCCTCTTTGCCAATGGTATCCTCAACTAGAACAATTTTGGATTTATCCTTGGAATATAATTTCTGATCCTGATGATGCAAACCTGTTGGCCCTGTTAACATCTTCTTCAACTCCCCAACACACATTTCCCAAAAATTAAAAAAATAATAATCAATTAATCATCTTCTGTAATATAATTTATGATTTTGATGATGCAAACCTGTTGGCCCTGTCTGTACTTCTAAATGTAAGAATTGTGCATTCTTATTTAATAATCCCATAGACTCTATNCCTATTGATCTCCAAGGTGATTTTCGATATTAATTTCTTATCTTTTTCGATTTTCGCATTTTTCTTCATCTCCAAATACCTCCTCTTTGCCAATGGTATCCTCAACTAGAACAATTTTGGATTTATCCTTGGAATATAATTTCTGATCCTGATGATGCAAACCTGTTGGCCCTGTTAACATCTTCTTCAACTCCCCAACACACATTTCCCAAAAATTAAAAAAATAATAATCAATTAATCATCTTCTGTAATATAATTTATGATTTTGATGATGCAAACCTGTTGGCCCTGTCTGTACTTCTAAATGTAAGAATTGTGCATTCTTATTTAATAATCCCATAGACTCTATATACCTGATGATTCTTGAATTCTATCAATGGAAAGTGGAGCTCAGAAAACGAATCATTAGTGATTGCAAAAGTCTCCAACCCATTAATTGACAAATACAAAATTAACCCTCAGTATAATTCTTCATTATCAAAAATGATGGATTCAAGTTAATTAAAAATAAATAAAACAAAAGGAAATGCGTGCAACCCTTTACACGGTAAAATAAAACAAAAGATTTGGTAACTGAAATAGATTAAATTTACCTTTAATCCACTTCCTTTGAAGCGTATTTGGCTTCAAACCTTACTTAGTGAGCTTCAAGTTGCCTGCGCTTCGGACGCTATACGAGCTGAGGAAATGGAGTCTCAAACTTGGGACTACCGCAACGGAATTGCAAAAGAAAAGGTAGCTTGCACCGACAAACAAATGCATTCAATTTCTTCCTGATCGGAGTTAGGGTTCCTATTGTTCGTGCAGAATCAATCCATTTGGGGGTTAGGGTTGTGGTGCTTTTTGGGATTTCTAAGGTGTCGTTCTCTCTTTGCCGTTTCCAAACCGTTTTCTGTTTTCGATTTTTTAAAACGGTGAAAATGCATTCTCTTTGTCATTTTCGAAGATCAGATTTTGGAAAACACGAGAAACGGCCCTGTTTTCCCAAAACGTCTCCTCCCTCCTTTCTGCCAAGTCCCACTTCGCCACTTTCCAACCCAGGTAACTCCGGCCAACCTCCTCCAAAACGGCCGGATTTATATACCATTGTGAAGCCCTCAATCCTCTCTTCAACCACCACACAAACAATAATCCAATCATGTACGAAAATCAATCAAAACTATCCTCAACCTCCGGTAACACCCAAGGTCGCGCTTCAATTCTTCATCCCCACAACATTGAATCATCAAATTGGTCCCAATCGAGTCTTCAGCAGGCACATAGGACCATGGGTTACATGTGAATTGCACCAGTTAATTCAGAAAATGCTCCAATTTTCAAATCCACCGACACCGCCACCTTCCCCTCACCTCCATTTCCCAGTTGTCCCCTTCTCCTCACCTACACACACATCACCACCAAAGGAATCTACACCGGTCAGTTCATTTACTGTGTGAAGATGGCCAAGCTTATGGTCGGAAAAGGAGAGAAAGAGAGAGACATGAGGAAGACCGACGCGATGAAGAGAGAGAGAGAGAGAGAGAGAGAGATGGGCATAAAATGTGTTTGGAAGATAACACCGTTTCAATTTTGAGTTTTTCAAAATAATTTTCCAAAATGGCAAAAAGAACACATTTTCAATAATCTCAAAATGGACACTCAAAACACAAAACACAAAATGATTTCAAAACTCAAAATACAAAACTAAAACACAAAGAGAACAGCCCCTAAATCTTTGGAAATACAATAAATTGATTGGAAGTTGTGTTTCAANCAGCGATCTCAGAGAGAGGACAGCGAGAGAGAAAGGGCCGAGAGAGAGGGAGGACCGATTGCAAAAAGAACACGTTTTATGTTTTTTATTTTCGAAAACAATTTTTCAAAATGCCAAAAAGAACACATTTTCAACAATCCCAAAATAGACACTCAAAACACAAATCACAAAATGATTTCAAAACTCAAAATACAAAACTAAAACACAAAGAGAACAGCCCCTAAATCTTTGGAAATACAATAAATTGATTGGAAGTTGTGTTTCAATTGATGACATGGCCCAGAACTTCACTACTGGAAGGATTTAACAACCACCTCATAGTTCTGTCATCCACATAGGCATCAAATTAAACGGTATCAATTCGGTGAGTGATGGAGTGTGACAGAGCAAATTTCAATGGCTAATGGGACGCTTAAGAAAATTCGATGAGTAAATCATGAGATAGCATAAAGTTCGGTGGCTATTGAAACATTTAACTCGATTTTACAAAGTCATAAGCTCAAATTATATTTGCACGATGCCATGTTAAGGGTACTATTGCAGCTAGTGTCTCAAATCTCTATCTTGAAATTTCAGTAATCTGTTTGCGTGTTAGTTTTTGTTGTGGACAACATTTTATAGCAAAATCGGTTGATAAAAACAATGAAGTGAAGTTTAATTATTATTGTAACAGCGTCAAGTAGTATATGCTACGGAGGTGAAGATCTACATTGAGGTGGGTTCTTCCACTTAATTTATCATTTCTTTATAGTTAGATTATTTTTTATTAAGAGCATGATTGTCAAAACCGTTTTCCTTTCGTAATTTTCATATTGGACTTATCTTGGATATGTTGGGATCATTTACCTTCATGCAGATGTAGATTTCTAAGTACAATGGACCTTTCTCTTGTGGAATTCAGACAAATATGCTCTCTCTGATAATGAAGTTGTTTTAATTACGGTCTCTGGTAAATTCATTGCACTTTTGCCTAAAGGTACAATCCCTTGAAACAGAAGCTTGATAGTAAATATTGTAGTTTTTCATCCTTTTCAAGTACACATTCACAAATGTTAGTAACTAAGAGTGTGTTTGATTGATTTTATTTTTCATTTTTCCATTTAAATTCCTATTTTTGGAGTGTTTAATTCACATTTTTTTTCATGGAAAATATTTTCCAACTTTTAGTCATATAACCATAAAATTTGCCCCCAAAAATAAAGAAAGCATTTTCTATGGCGATGGGTGATTTTTATTTTCCAGGTAATTCACTCTTTCTTTCTCTCTCATCTATCCCCTCTCTTGTCTGATCACCAATAAAAATAGACAAGTATAATATTTTTTAGGTTAAAAATCAAATCAATTAAACACATTTAATTAATAATTTTTATACAAATATGTTCTAAGCAATTCAATTGTTTAGAATTTATTTTCTTTCCATATAAATTTCATACTTGTAATCAAACGCACCCTAAATTTCTTTTATAATCACACGATGTGGCTTACTAGGTTGTTACAGGAATTTGTTATATGATATAGCCTAATATTCTGTTAACTGCAATTTATAATTTGTGATAAGATAGCTAATATATCTCATTATTGTAGCTTAAATCAAATGAACAAATTTTATTTTATTTTTTGTTAAAATAAATTGTCGACAAATTGCCATTGAAATCTGCAAATAATGCATCTGGGCCTTGGGTTCCTTGCACAACAATACCCTATGTCGGTTGAATCTATCCTTGCAACTACGAGCTGAAGTACCAAATTAAGTTACCATGTTTTACTCTGGGGAGCTATTTGCTACGCTTGCTGTCCAATGATGTCTATAAGAATTCTGATTACATGCACCTTTCTGAACCCCCCTTACTCGTCCATCAAGAAATGTCTGGCCAATCACCTAGAATGTTTACTGGAATCTTTTAAACCCGCGTTTGATCCACAAGAAATTTATTTCATATCAAATTGGAATGATATTTTCATTTAGAAAAGTTAGGTGTAATCAATAATGGCGATGCTTCAATGGGTATGAAAATTATTTGTCCTTGTTCTGCAGCATGATTTTCCTTTTCTCAATGAAATCATGATTAGATTCATGAATTTGGTACATTTTTTGAAAGAATGAATGGGCATTGCAAGTCCACTTAAACAATAGCTATTTGTGAAAATGGGAATGGGACTTCCAAAATTCAAAACTATCACAAACATACTTTTGCATAATGCATAACACTACTATTATCAGTTTACAACATAGGTTGACTAAAACTTGTCCCTCTCTCCCTCTCATAAAAAGGTAAAAGAAAAAAAAATGTCATAGTTTTTCTTCTTTTGGATTATTGAGCATGCTGTAGGTACTCTGAAAATCAAAAGTTGCATGATCCCATAACGCTGGGGGCGTGACACAACCTAACTCTTGGGATGGGCTGATCTGCAACTCGATTTGTGCCTTGTTAGGGTCGATCACGACGGGGTTGCCGTGGAAACTTGCCACCTCTAGTTATGCCTCTCTAATCTACCGCATTAACAAAACTGTCTCTCTCATATCATGTATGTCCTCCAATAGGAATGTTAACAGTCCGGTTCCAAAGAGAATTGAATCAAAATGAGAACCAAAATCTTATAAATGGAATCATTGATTCGAAATGTAACTATGGAACCAAATCAAGCTATTCGATTCCATAATAATAATAACGAGAGAATTTGCATTAACTTAGACTAACAATTTCTAAATGAAAGAACTAAACATATTCAAAGTAGAGCTCATTTCGGGATTTCGATTGCAAGTACTAGAACCGAGAACTGGATGGACCCAACCAATTCTTAGTTCTAACGCCTACAACCATTTAAAACTTGAACAAAATAAAACGGTTCAATTTAATACTTGTGTTCACCCCTAACTCCAATGCAAAGCTGGCTGGCAATACGAATGCATGTGAAAGGATAGACAATAAATACTAAATAGTGAATGCTGCTGCAGCAAAATCTCATTCAAGAGGCATGCAATTGCTGCTATAGATTTTGCAGTTGACTGATGCCCTTTGCTTTTTATCTTATGTGCCTGGATAAACATGCTGGTACTGTTACCATACAAAGAGAAAAGGAATAGGTTTTGTATATTTCTTTCATTCAGACACAAATCCCAGCTGTAAATGAGGATATATGGCGCTTTAACAAAAGCAGAAAGGACCTCTCTATTCCTATATAGGTCTATAGAGTCTATTACTTTATGAAGCATCATTTGTATTAGTAGTATATGCTGCATTTATTCTGATGCTATGAGATGTCATGTCAACGATCCTCTGATACTCTCAGGCCGCTGGTTAAATTTTTATGGCTAGCTCATAATTAGTTTTTTTTTAATGGAGTAACACTATTCATCTTTGATGGAGATCAATGCAGCTAAATTATAATCAATTTTTTTTTCTTAATTTTATAACCACACATTCTTCAATAAAATATTATTATAAAAACTTGAACTCTTTGCGAAGATACAAAAGATGTGTGGTCACTTCATCTTTTTTATGATTTGAAACTCGATTCTTACTCATTGAGTATAAAGCCTACTACCTCCACAACAATATTTAGAGAAGGAAAAAAAAAAACTTCTTACTATTGTATCAAAGTGAACAATTAATTATAAATATATTTTTTACGGGAATCACAATTTTTTAATCATATATTTTATAATTTTTATTAAAATTTATTAAAAATCTGATTTTAATCTAAGAAAAAATACTGTTCATTTAAGAGCCAATACCTTTACGCAACGGGCCTGTCCCATGTTCAACGATGCTCATGATCTGAATATATAATGACAAGAAAACATGTTAAAAGCTTAGAAGAACATGCTTGGACAGTGGCTCTTTGACTTTAAAACTATTAACTAAGGCTAGTTCTCACTCTACTTTAGTTGAACCGTGAATAGTTTAAATAAAATCCCTGCCCCGCCGCCCTACATTTCCAACACCTGTAACGTATAGACGAATATCTATGAGCTTCTTAGCTGTGTTTCTGCCCCTAGCCTCTCTCTTTCTGTTCCATCTCTTTCTTGGCCTGCCCACATTACTCGGCTTTTAATTCACTCTTTACAATCGTGTTCATGTCCTTTTTGCTTATTTTCATTTTACTTTTTACTTTTTCTCCAATCTCCTCTTATAAATAACAAGCAATTTGAGCAATCTAATGTCATCCTGACTTGTTCCATTCTAACTCTCTCTTCAGGTTCAAGGCTCTCTGATGGCCATGGGGTAGTTAAGAAACTTACTCTAGAGAAGGAATAAGTGAAGCTGCCAGCATGATCTAACTTGGGTTAGATTTTGAATTTAAAAGTTCGAAAGAAAATGATGAGAGAATACTAACCCTAGCTAGGTCATGCTCGGACAGCCTCACTCATTCCTCTACAGGGATTCAATCAACCAAATACCCATAAAAGATAGTAAAGCTAGAAAAGATACACAGAAATCTCTGAAGTATCTATATGTATATGTATATATTCCAGTTTTGTTATATTATTCTGGGAAAGTTCTTGTTCTGACTGCTGTTCTTGATTTTGTTCTTTACAGAGAGAGGTAGAAGTGGCACATATAAAAATGCTCAGGAAACCCTAAAATCAAATAATCTATTCTAGTAGATTATTGTGCATTGAAATCCCTTTTACATTTGGATATATTTACTCAAATACCATCTTCCTTGTGTGATTTCAGGTCCAGGTTTTACGCTTGGGAAAAATATTAAATTGAATGCAAGATGGATAGCACTGTACTGCATCGGTCAGTAATATGATTTCTAGTATTTTACCATCTCCAGAAATTTGTATCAATTACTATGGCTGCGGCTTTATTTATTTCTTTTTGAGTAATGTTAATCCGCACTACTGATGTTAAGCACCAAACTTAAATGATAATTGAATGATACGTTCATTAGAGGCAACCCCACATTATTCATTAAATTGAATCCATCGAGTATGATCATGTAGATTGGTACTTGATAGAATTATTCATTTCTTTCATGCTTGAAATGGACAAAAACTGGTTTATATTTGGATTGGGAATCCAGTTTATTTAGCCTTCGCTTGATTCATGTTATTTTTAAAATACATAGTTATCTCTTTTATTTTCAACCATACATTTTTTAATAAAATAATATTATACGTAAATTAAAAAAATTTCCTTATTGTTTTTATCATACATTCTCCGTTGATTCACTATTTCAAAATGTATTTTTTGAAAATAAAAAAAGTCTCAAACGGGCTCTTAATATAATTCTTTTTTATTCAGTTGACTCTCCATTGGTTGAATAAATGATCGAAGATTACACTCCTCGCTGCCGTCCGATTATGTCGTCGGAAAAAAGGAATTTCATAGACGGAAAGGCAAATGCATATGGAACTTTCCCGATTCCGAACTATTCTACTCCATTAACATATGGTGATGAATGAGTTCTGAAATATCAAGAACTTGAGTTTCGTAATTGTGCATGTACACTTGAGAGTGTGGTCACATTCGATCCTTTTGCATCTCACACGTGTAGCAACTTTTTAAAGTGTATATATTCTCTAAATTTTAAATTAAAGATGAAAATTAATGTGGATAAAATTTGAGAATCACTTAATGATTCAATATTTTTGTAGATTTATTCGCAAGTCTTGTGTTAAAGTTTGGATAATTCTTTATTATAATGTTCGTATTTATCCCTTGTCATTTTAAAAAAAAAAATCATTTTTTGAAAATCATTTTTAATCACATATTTTTCAATAAAATAATTTTATACATAAATCAAAAACTTTTTCTCATTTTTAACCACAAATTTTTTCAAAAAATCATCATTTCAAAAGCATTTGAAATTATGGATAGAAATTGCAATAATTAGAAGAAAAGTTAAAAGGAACAATGTGAACTCTATGGTGCATGTGACTCCTATCGCGTTAATATATGTCATCATTTTGATTTTGGACGTGTAACCAAAGCAACTATGATTAGTTCTGCATCGTGTATTTGAAGCAAAATTATATAATATGAATATAAGTTCACGTGAGATGTTAAAATAATTATGACTCTTGCTACTGTTATTATGTAGAATTGTGATAATTTCATGTGTTGATTGTTCATTTAGACGTAAATGGTTGTTCAAATGTAACCATTGTGACCACAAATTTTGTGCCCCTTCAACCATGTTAATAGAAAGGTAATAATTATTATTTTTAGTGAAAATCAAGTGAACATATTGTCCAAATTACTGTAAGGGATAATTGTAGTATCGGTCCTCGTCTTTTGTCTTTTTGGCAGATTTTTCCATAATCTTCAATTTGTGTCAACGGAGGCTCTAAACCTTTGAAAAATTGGCAAGTGTGGTCCAAATGGATGAAATTCGACAATTAGTTGATCAGAAGTCTAAATTTGATCTATTTTAACCAAATTTTATAAAAGGCGACTTTTTATTTTTCTCCTATTAAATATTTTAAAAAATTAAATTAAAAAAATGGGGCTTTATTACCCTATCCCACATCACCCCATGGCCCACGCCACACCAGTCCAAACAAATCGAAGCTTTTGACAATCGCCCAGCCATTGTCAACTATCTCACCATCCTAAAAAATTAAAAATCGACACTATTCCCAGCGTAAACCAGAAAAACAAATCAAAACAAAATGGTTCAAATCAAAACTAGATTGTGAAAATTTTTTGTTTTTACGAATCAACACCATCCCCATTGGGTATGCACCAGTATAAATTTAGGGTATTGCTAGAAGTA
Source organism: Fraxinus nigra (assembly GCA_903798295.1). Lineage (NCBI taxonomy): Eukaryota > Viridiplantae > Streptophyta > Magnoliopsida > Lamiales > Oleaceae > Fraxinus > Fraxinus nigra. Next base: position 3,300 of record CAIGRH010017434.1, on the reverse strand, counting down.
CTCACCCATTTACTACACCATTTACTTAATGCTGACCTGGCTGCCTTTGACAATTCAACACATCAAAAAAAGGATGAAAAGCCCAGTTAAAAGGTGCCAAAAACTCTCGTCCTTAATCGAGGAACCAGTGCATTGAAGAAGCTTCGGCGATAAATGGAGCAATCTGAAAAGTTCGGCGACTTGGACGACGGCGACCACACGTCGATGAACCCTTTAATTTTCCCCCCACACACTAACGCCGAAACATTCTGTGAAGGAGATGAAGGGGAAGCCGGCAATTCCCACTCCGACAAATGCGACACCGGCGACAACATGGGTAAGTTGTTTTCAATTTAATCTTCATTATATGGCCATGAGTGGGAAGCTTAACTTGTGGATTGGGCTGATTGTTGAATGTGTTGTGAAGTTGGAGGTTTAACTGGTGGTGAAGTGGGAGGCTTAACCGGTTAATGAAGTGCTCTTTAACTGGAGGGGCTTGGGTGTAGCGTAGGGTAGAGGAGGTGATGGCTGTTGTGGTGTGGTGGGGTGCAGAGGCTGAGGTTGGTGAACGATTTACGGGCTGGGGCTGGCTATTACGATTAAATCCACAAGTTAAGCTTCCCACTAATTGCTTTGAACTGATTGTAATTTTACAATTGACTGGCTATTACGATTAAATCTACAAGTTAAGCTTCCCACTAATTGCTTTGAACTGATTGTAATTTTACAATTGGCTTTGAACAATATTTTACAGTAGCCACTGTAAATTTTTCAAACTTTAGACAGTAGCCATTGTAAGGGCTTTAACATATTGGCTTGAGACAGTAGTNGGTGTGGTGGGGTGCAGAGGCTGAGGTTGGTGAACGATTTACGGGCTGGGGCTGGCTATTACGATTAAATCCACAAGTTAAGCTTCCCACTAATTGCTTTGAACTGATTGTAATTTTACAATTGACTGGCTATTACGATTAAATCTACAAGTTAAGCTTCCCACTAATTGCTTTGAACTGATTGTAATTTTACAATTGGCTTTGAACAATATTTTACAGTAGCCACTGTAAATTTTGCACACTTTAGACAGTAGCCATTGTAAGGGCTTTAACATATTGGCTTTAGACAGTAGCCATTGTAAGGGCTTTAACATATTGGCTTACAAATTGTTCCATTGTCGTGAATGCAGGTTATGTGGAAATGAATTCATCCGAAGACGACAATCTGATTGATATGAGCTTAGGAGAAGAAATTGATATTCGTGTACCTAGTGTTGGAATGAAGTTCGAAGATGAGAATGAGGTGTTCGAATTTTATAAGAAGTACGCATACCATATCGATTTTCCGGTGAGGAAAAGATCTTCGAGGAAGGGTGATGATGGGGTTGTACGTTACGTAACTTTTACTTGTAGCCAGGAGGGCCGTCGAATAAGTGGAACTAATGCAATTCTAAAGCCTCAACCAACAATGCAAACGAGCTGTAAAGCGAGATTGACTGCATTGAAAGATCTTAATGACATATGGCATATTAACACTCTTATTTTGGAGCATAATCACAGAACACGTCCGTCCAAATCAAGGCTATATCGATGCAATCGAGAAATAAGTGCACACGCAAGAAGACAGCTTAAAATAAATGACATAGCTGGAATACCATTACATAAGAGTTTTCACTCAGCCGTAGTGGAAGCTGGTGGTTATGAGAAGATTACGTATGTTGAGAAAGATTGTAGGAACTACATTGACAAAGTTCGAAGATTACGACTTGGTGAAGGAGACGCTGTTGCAATACAAGCATATTTTTCAAAGATGCAAGCAAGTAGTCCTGGTTTCTTCTTCAGTATAGACTTGGATGATAACGCCCGACTGAGGAATGTATTTTGGGCAGATAACAGGTGCAGGCTAGCGTGTAAGGAATTTGGAGACGTAGTCACATTTGATACGACGTACTTAACAAACAAGTACGAGATGCCTTTCGCTCATTTCGTTGGGATAAACCATCATGGACAATCAACTCTACTTGGATGCGGTTTGGTCTCGAATGAAGATACGGTTTGGTCTCGAATGAAGATACAAGTACTTTCATATGGCTTTTCAGGACATGACTACAATGTATGCACGATCAAGCTCCAATTGGAATAATTACAATGTTCAGGTATTTGTCAAACATTATGCTTGGTTCGCGTGAGTACAAAAGCGAAATATTTTTTTTCTTAATGACGTTTTTTTTTGTAGGAGATTCGCAGTACAACCACCTGCCCTTCCCAACTAGGCGGCACACAGGAAAGCCTGGGTGATTTTGTTTTGGAGGTCTAAAGAATCCATGACGTTCAATTGTATATGTTTTGTCAATACACGTGGGTGATTATTTTTGTCAATACACGTGGGTGATTGTTTTGTCAATACACGTGGGTGATTGTTTTGTCAATATTCGTGGATCAATAGTGAAATTACATGTTCCCCGTGGGTGTATATTTTTGTAAGCACTTAACAGAGAAGTACTCACTGCAGCTTATTCGGTTGTATATTTTTTTGTGAAATTAATGAAGTTGATCCTGATTTAATGTATTTTTATGTTGAAACTGATATTTTTGCTAGTTGATTTAAAGAGGTGACACTAACTGAAATAGGGAATATCAAAACATGTCCATACAAAAGCGGTCAACATACATCGTTTGACGTTCTTGTTTATAAAATCGAATTAGTACAATAAGTCGAGGTCATACAAACAAAATACTAAACACAATTCCTATTCAATCTCTCGGAACTGCTTCCCCTTACGCATGGTTATGTTGAGCGAAATCTCCACGTCTCTCTCCTCGGTTATTGTTGCACACGTTTTCAACATACGGGACAGATCGCCAATGAGTTCATTACTTTTGGTAGTACCACTTGATTCACCTTGTAATGGATACACCTTGTCAGGGGAATCTTCAGAGAAGTCGAAAAACCTACAATCGCAAGTACAACTGTGGAACTTCTTCCCTTTATTGTTGGAGTCTTTTTCTACCTCTAACCACCTAATGAAGCCCTCGCCACAATATGGACATCTCCGCGTTTTGGGGCATTCAGACAACACGTGTCCTACCACCCTACAAGAGTGACATATTCCCCTGTTCTTCTCGACCATTCTGAGACAAAAAAGGGATAATCAAGTGACAAAGAGCAAGAAAATAAATTACATAAGAATGAAACCATATTTGACTTCATATTCAGCAAATGAATTACATAAGTGACAAAGAGTAAGAAAATAATCAGCTGATAACACACATCATTATTTAACTTCATATTCAGCAAATGAAACCATAAGAATACACCAATTTACATGCT
>CAIGRH010017417.1:0-12044 GCA_903798295.1 Fraxinus nigra | reverse complement strand
CTAACAAAACTATCAAGTTCCACATCAACAACCTCAACATCGTCCTCCATAGCCTCAACTACAACAAGTGTTACGTAATACATCTTGGGACTAAAGTTCTGGTAACCGATTTGCTGATGCTGATATTCTTAGTCAGAACACGAAGGGTGTAATTTTTTTATAGTACTTCTAGTCACTATTTTAATTGATGTGTATTAAATATGATGAGATAAGGACTCATTGCTCTTGCGTCAACATAACATGTATCACGAGTATAGCATACCCAATTACGGACAAGACTTTCCTTAGTAAGGAGGGACCTAACGAAGGCCAAGATGCCAAGATGGTAACCGATCTGACTATATTATCCTTTCGGTGTACCAAACGCACCATAAGTGAACAATCTCTTTGCACTCTTCAAGTAAACTAAACTGCCACTAGTTTCCATTTTCAAGAATCGGTAATTGAACATCAAAAGGGGAAACACTTTCCACTAACCAATTAAAAGAGAAATGAAAAGGAAAAATGATTAAATCTAATGGCAGCAGACACTATTTGCTTCATGCTTGGGTTACAATAAACTGTCTGCAGCATATAATGTTTGGTGATAACAAGTCTCACAAAGCTAAACACGAAAAAGAGATTACAAAAAAGGGTTGGGAAAAGATTTTGAATTATATGTTATGTTTCTAAAACTGTCCTAAAGCATTCACTAGTTGAACTGCCAACAGCCCATAATCTGCAATAGAAAGCAAAAGTAAAAATAGTTGAGATTTTCAAGTATCAATCAAACGTTGAAAAAAGTAAACATGACAATTGGGGACACACCATGTGAGAATCTGACCACAATGGCTGACTATTTGTACATGATATGAGCACGAGGAAAAAGAATATGAAATGAAATGTTATAATCCTGCAGCAAATTCCTCCATGTTATGAAGAGAAAACAGACAAGATTATTTGTATTTGTGAATCATAAACTATCTTACCAGCCTACCTACTGTGGATCTAACGGAATTCGTCATGGTGTCCATAATCATCTTCATCCTCATTAAATACAGCACTATAGAAAACATATGGACTCTCAATCATCTCTTTCAAGCTCAGACGACCATCTTTATCTGAATCAGCCTGCAAAATTATGAGATATATTTTCAGAACCATCCTCACAGTTCATCGCTAGGCAGAAACTCACTCAGTCTGGTTCTGATTTTCTGAAGCCATCACTTTTCAACATACAAATATTAGGACATCTACTAGTAATTTCACTCAATGGGTTAACCTGGAATTCTATCTAATTGACATAGACAGGTCAATACAAACAAGTTTGAGAACATTGTCAGTTCATCAGTGGAGGAAGATGGAAAAGGAGAGGACTGAAAACACAAGAACTGAAAAATCACTTATGGAATTACGAAAACGAAAACTGAAATTGAACTTAAAAGAACTAATACCAAAATTACCTTGATATCAGAGTAACAATATTTGTAGCACACAGACGTATCACTTATCTCCATTTCTTACTATCAGCATGTACAACTATCAAGGTATCTAAATGTTTTCTATTTCTCTTCCCATTTCAAAATTTTAAATTAGGATGAAGATTTATAAGTTTGAAAAATCTCTATTTGGTCAGGACAAGTGCACATGGCTTGAAAAACAATTTGAGTCCTGAGAATGATTACTAAGATTGTCTTTCAAGGAAGTCTGAAACTTTTTGAGTTATGATATTTCAACAGTCATAAACTGAATAAGGATTACCTTTTTGTTTGAATTTAGAAAAATGTGATCACAACCAAACATTCTGGAAAGGAACCTACCGTTTTCTACTCCACATAAGTGGAAATTAACTAGCTGTGTGGATGCACGTGCACATGGGGAAGGTCACAATTTGTGTCGTGCACTTCTCTTCCTATTTAATTTTGTTGCAGCAAGTCGTGGGTTCAATACCACTATTTTCTCCCACATTAGCAGGAGGTCCAACTACCTTAGACCAAACCCTACATATCTAAATACATTCTTTAAAAATTATAGGATACATTAAGAAGTACAGAACTTTATCTTGAATCCTCCACTTCAAGTGTAGGAGCCATGTTGAAAATCAACAGACTGCTAATGTACAAACAAAACATATTTATTTCAAAATGTATTTGCCACCATCAGAGCACTCAAATAGTTGTACACACGACTCCAGGATGTTCTTCCTAATAGAAATATAAAGCCAACTTCCAAAAGTCAAATTAAGCAAAGCATTTAGCCTAAGATAAACCTTATAAGAAATATGGGCATATAAAGCTCCTCATATCAATCTTGTCAAATCGAAAAGACTACAATAATCAAACTAGCCAAATGGAAATGCAATAACTACCTGTTGCATGATGTACTCTGTCTGTTGTTTAGCATAATAGCGCTCCGATGGATGAAGTTTTCCAATAATGGGTAATAATTCTTCATGGGACAAATATCTACAGCATGATAAGAAATTCAGGTTAGATACAACTAATAAACCCTTTAACCATCATCTAGCATTAAATCTATTTGAACATAGATGTCTAATTGATCACCCGTCACCATCTTTGTCAAGCTGCGCAAACAATTTCTTAGCTGGGGCCTCCAACATATCATCAGACTCATGTGAAGAATTTTGCCCCTCTTCATCATAATTTCTCACCAGATCAAAGAGCCCGTGGAAAAACTCTTTGAAGTTAACCTTACCATCTCTGTCACTATCCCTTTCCCTGAAACAAAAAATTAGAATACAGAACAAATTAAGGGAAAGCGTGGTAGCAAGATAATAAGAAAATAACATTTCCCAAAGATGAAGAATGATAATAGTACTAGTAAATGATAATAGGAGACAACTGTAGCTAGCAATCAAACAAGTGATTGTCATTTAGCAATATTAATAAGCATCAATATTTGTGTCCAGAGGAGAAAGTTTCATTCTGAACATTGACTACTTTTCAATATGTGATTGGAAAGGATATACAGGGACATTGATAATTATCCGCTCACCAGTGAATTTTTACAGATCACTCGTTGATTTGGGAGATCCACAACATATGACTAGCTTTACAAATTTGTTTTCTATCCCAAAATTTGATACTTAACTATGATCTTCATGACCCAAAAATCTATTTTCCATTAGTAAATTTACTAACAACAATAACTATGCAGCTAAGTATGGCCTATCCTAATGTGAGCTGCTGGAGCTGATTTTTGGGATTAATATTGGCAATACTAAGGAAACTGATGGGTTGTACTACAATGAAGACCAGGTTGTATTAGAGATCAAGCTCAAGTAAGATAATAATTATTCTTTGTCGGTAGACGATGAAATTATGCTATGGCTTCTGAAATTAGGTTATCCTAGTTTAACTTATTTGACAAATCCATTTCCAATTGTATTTACTACTCATCAAACTAGCCAGAAAAAGCAATCAGAAAGCAAAGCTCTTCCTTCTGATCCAAAACTGCTGGAATTTCGATCATTACTACACTCATCGAGAGATCATTTAGTCATTGGGCCACTCCTCCTGGCAAACAAAGGCAGGATTTGATCAAAAAAAATATTTCTTTTTCTTTTTTTTATGACAAAGCAATTGTATGAAGTGGTGCACAAGACATAAAAATCCTTCTCCTGTCCAATGTGACATGTGTGAATTATCAAAGCATCATGATTGATATTTACCTTTACAGCTGTACATTGAATCTACACCATTTGTCAGACATAATGATATTGCTGGACCCTCTTAGATTAGTAATGTCTTGGACGCTAAATGGTTCACAACACTGAGTGAAGATCATACTCTTGTTTCTTGGGTTTACTTAGTAAAAGAGAACTTTAAGGTTAATTTTTATTTTTTTATTTTTTGAAAGGTTTCTATTTCATGATTCAACCCAATTCACGCAAGAATTAGTATCATTCACAAGAATTTTCCACTCTCTCTTTTTTCTTCCCCTCTCTTGGGTTCCTCAATCTTGAGATCTCTCATTCCTTAGAAGTGATAACGTGATATTGTTTCCTTCTATCCTTGGGGATTTTCTTTTGTGTGGGATAGCTCATTAGCTTTCTTGTGTTGATACCTCTCAAAAAAAGGGTATCCACAAAGAGAAAAGAAAACGTCACACAGTATTTTATGTTTAAAAATGGGCTTTCAAATTTTTTTATGTTGTTCTTACTATTTCCTACTTTAGAAGTCGTATACTTACCGTGGTCCTTAATTTCAAGACTCTTTTATGGGTTTGTTTGAGCTTTAAGAGATTAGATTTTGTAGTAATTATTTTTTGGAGAATGTATGGCTAAAATAAAAATATTTTGGATTTACTTGTAAAATTATTTTATTGGAAGAACGTGTAATTGAAAATGAGTTTAGGGGAAAAACTTACGGTTTATAATTCAAATAGGCTCTAAGTGTGTTGTTTTGGCATATTCACACATGGGTACATGCTAAGAGCGAATGTCTAAAAGTTTTTCATAACAATACATATTACATCCTTTGAAAATAAATCACTCCATACTTCTCTTTAAGGAGAGAGTTGCGTGCTAAAATATGAGTTTTGTGACAAATCCGTTTGCCTACTCCATCTTTTTTCCTCCTCAAGTACCTCATTAAGTACTCTCCTAGTATTTCCATTTCTTTCTCAAATGACATTATTTTTGTACTTCAACCTGGGAGACCTACACTAATGTTGATTGGGATGGTTTTACTAGTGACATAAGGTCAACTATTCAGATTTCTACAAGTTTGTTGGAGGAAACCTGGTGATATGAAAATGAAGAAGCAATTCGATGTTGCTAGAAGTAGGACTAAGGCAAAATTTAGGGAAGTTGTTTAAAGGTCAATTTTTGATACTCCCATCGTCGTACTATGATAACAAGGCAGCATGACAAGACTAAACATAATGAATAAATATTTTACTGAGGAAATTCTAGAAAATGTATTGATTTGTACTACATATATCCCAACAGTAAAGCCACTAGCTGATATTCTCACTAAGTGGCTGCATAAGGCAGTGATCCAGCCATTGATAAGGTAGCTGAAAATGATTTCTACTTTTAAGCCAGCTTGAAGGGGACTAAGCAAAGTTACATGCGTTTGTTGAAGGACAAGGAATTTAGATAAGGATAAGGAAATTAGGAACTCTGGTTCTATTAGAAATGTGACATGATTACTAGATAAGGATAAGTAATTAGAAAGTTCATATTACTTACCCCTTAGGTATCGTGAAAGATGTAAATTTCCTAGCCTAGTAGAAGTCTTATGTACACTATATATATAGTCAATTCTCCTTATACTTTGGGAGTAAAATTATATGTTTTCCCATGATAGTTCAAAGTGTTATGCACTAAGAAGCTACTAATTTCGCCAGATTAGTGGGAAACAAAAATAATTTGAACTAAGAAGAATAAAAGACACAAAAATAAGTGCAAGTACAAGATACAAGGATTTAACATGGTTCGAAAATTGTGTCTATGTCCACTGACCCACAATAATATATTTCACTATATCAACTAAAGAAAAGACAATACAAAATATACACACTATATTTTTATCTGCCTATGCCAGGGCCTCAATATTTTCTCTCGCAACTCTTTGCACAATACACTTTGTGCTTTGCTCTTCTCCCTTGCTGCAAATGAGGTGTTCTATTTATGAGACTTTGGCAACACCTTTCCTACGTTTATCAAAGACTGCATTCGTAATTTTCCTTTCCCGTGCAATTTTCTTCGCATATAATGAGAAAAAGCACATAGACAAGAATTGTGCAAATACTATATATGAAGAAATGCCAGCCATCTTTCAGAGAATGGCAAGAAGAAATGCATAGGAACTAAATAATTGCAATTGACATTCAAAAAAGCATTGTTATAAGAAAATTCATGGCACCTTATCTCTTCCTTGCATAACCACTGAAGTAATTTCGGATTATTGGTATCAGCCGGATGAAGAAAGCTATAATCACAAGGAAAATAATAGATTGAGTAGTTTATGAAGAATCTTAAACATATGGAACCAGAAAATCATTAAATCCTTTTCGAGATTAAACTTCCCAGCTGAATAAAATCTTACTCATTGAACTCTGTGATATTCAAAAGACCATCTCCATCCACGTCAGATGCATTAAAATGCTCCTCTTTCCACCAGCCCATATCATATCCGAACGAATTATTATCTGGAGTAAGAGAATCAAGAATGATTTATGAGAAAGTACGAAAACTAATTTTTTAAATTGAGGGGTATGGTCAGTTCTCATTTTCAAGTCCAAATTGAAAGGAATTTTCATCTGTTGCCAAAAGGATTTAACTAAATGATGTAGCTCCAAGACAAGCAAGCAAATGTTGTTTGAAAGTGATAATTTTACTGCATAAACTGAATCACCTAGAGGAATAAATGGGAAAACAAGTGTACACCAAATAAGCTGCATGTGAAATAATGTCTAGGCGTATAACCCGTGAACATGAACACTGTTAATACTGGTTGTTAAACATTTAAACGGTTCAATTTTTGAGTCATCTCTCTGTAATCTTCATGTCTGAAATACTTTTTGTTGTAATAAGAAAAGTAGGTTTTATCAGAAACACATTCAGCTCGAAATGAAAATGAACAGTTTAAAACCATATTTCAAACAAAGTTAGGCAATTTTTCTCCTCTTAATTGGATTTGACAAACTGGGCTCAAGTCCTCCATTAAACTTGTTCTCACTTGCTCTTCCGATAAATGATTCTTGAGCTAACTAAACACTCAATGATCGAATTCACAATAACCATAGTATAAACTATAGAGTATAAAAAACTTTGAAACACTAATAAACTTTCTTGGAATTTTTTAATTCATATAACAATTAACGAAATCGAAATAACTAAGAAACAACAGAGGAAAAGAAAAGGATTCAACTAGCACAGAATTAAATTGAAATTGACCTGAGTTTTTAACCCAGCTGGGGGCCTCGTACTCAGCGTACGACACAAACCCGTCTTTATTCTTATCATGAACCTCCATCTCCCTTTCAGTCCGATGCAAAACCTCCCGCTGGCTCTGCTGTAAGTTCCACTCGGTCAGCTCGTGCTCACTTACGAACCCATCCACAGGGTCCACATCGATCTTGGGGAACAAAACCACCAACCTTTTGGTAACATTGAACCGTTCCTCGTCATTCAAGTAGTCTTCAGCGTTCATGAAGTCCTCCCTCTCGGGCTGGGACTCGTGTCCAGGAGCCTCAGGGTGAGTCGTCTCGTATGGAATCAGCAACTCGGGGTGGTGGATCTGAAAGAACTGTTGCTCCCATTGCTTGTCCTCACGGTGGCGCTCGATGTCGGCTATAAGCGGGTCAAAAGCGACAGGTTCATGGTGGAGGCGGGGTTCCACCTTTAAGTTGAAGTTGGAACGGAGTCTGAGGCGGCGGTGGCGGTGAGGGTGGTTGTTAGAAGAGCGGGAGACGAGGATAAGGAGGAGTATTGCTACTGTAACGTAGATGATCACCGACACTCTGCCCATCTTCTCGTCTATCTATACAGAAATCTCTATATACAAAAAATTTGACGCAAAGAGAGGAGGAGATTTGCAGAGAGCAAAGCACGCACCTTTATACATATTATGTTAAGAGTCGTGTATATATACGTACGCAAAGAGCCGGGAAGGAGAGGGAAAGTAGACTAGAGACCGGTGTTGGAGGTAGATCTGCTATGGTTGGAGACTGGAGATTTACGTCATCTTTGAGAAGTGTGCACAAGGGTGATTATATTGCCTATTTGCCGTCACCATTTTTAATTATACACCATATTCTATTTGCAGTTAAACTCCTTAATTTTTGCTCATTGTAACAATTATTTCTTTTAACTTTTTTTATCGAATTCTTATTTTCAACCTTTCACTAATTAGAACGTCTCGTCTTTGATGATAATTTCTATCAATGTATTTTATTTTCATATTTTGAAAGGAGAGAAAAATATTATTTGCACTTTTTATTTATTTACTTTCAAAAATATAAAAAATAAGTTATTTTACGATATTTCAATGGACTTTAGAGCATAAAATGTTATTAAATACAAAATTTGTTAACTAATCAAAAGTTTGAGGTTAAGAATGACATGAGAATTTTTTAGAAACATAAGTGATATAATGAACAAATATTAAGAATTTTAAGCACAATTAAACTATGGTGTAAGAAATAAAAATTGAATAAGCCATTATTTGAAGTTTGAACCTCTTTATTTCTCACACTTATTCTTAATTATATATTCACATAGTAAAATATTTGAATAATGCTAAATGTATACTCTTCGTGACATTGTGGTTGACATCCCATATGTGGAAGAAATATATGTAGTGGTGCGATCGGTTTTGCTAGTGGTACATCATCATGTACATAGGTGTGTACACCCCCCTCACATGGGGTGGGACCCGCTTGAATAAAAAAATATTTTATACGAGTGGGCCCCACTCCCATGTGAGGTGGGTGTATACCCTTATGTACATTTTTTGATACACAAGTAGAATTATTCGTGGTGCGATAGATGAATTCAAAATCAATGGTTTTAATAGATTCATGTGAAAGAGTATCAACAAAGATGTAAATGAGAGTGTGCATGTAGCATGCTTGAAATTATTTTGCACATAAATTCAAAACTTTTTCATACTTTCTAACCACACATTTTCCAAAAAAAACTTATTATTCAAAACATTATTTTCCTCTCAATTTCTCTTCATAATAGCCATCAAATAGGGGCTAAATAAAAAGTATGAACCTTTAATAATGCAATAAAATGTGATGTATTTATAAAAATAATGATGTGTGCATAGTTATTGTTGACCTCGATTTTCGACTGATGACGTGGTTAACAAATTTCATCTCTTATCACGTTCATGCGTAAAGGCTATTGTGCACTTGAACAAATCGTTAGAAGCACGTGACTTTCTCCGATGGTAGGAAAGGTATCTGTAAGCACTTCGAAGGCCAAGTCGGCCAACTTATATATTTAAGTGCATAATAAATGGAAAACATGATCTATGAGTATGTATACGAGCACCCAATTGTAGAAAGGAAACAATTAGAGTTAAAGTTACAAGTTAAGAGTGTAAAGTAGTATTATTTTCAAATAGCACTAAGCGTGAACTTTCATAGTAAAAGGGGTAAAGTGGTTATCGTTGGATGAAAGACACGTGACCTCATCTTAAAGATCGACGCATTATCTCCTAGGTGTCACTTCTACATTCCTATGTTCAAATGACTTTTAAAGATAAAAAGTGGCCACCCTATAGCATATTTCTGGTAGTTGAAAAATAGATTGAGAGACTTTTGCAACAAAGAGATTACATCAATTAATCGTAGAAGATCTTGTATGAAAAAATCTATTGAAAAAGGTAAAGTTAGGAGGATGCCTCTGTGGAATCAAAAACTCATCACTTTGGTATTGAGCTACGGCAAATCGTGATACATGATCTTGGCCATGGAAGTTCAACCACTTCATGGCGCCTTGACAAGGTGCGACTTCCACTTTTTGATGGCTTTAGTTGAGCCAAATAAGCGAATGATGTAGAATGTGAGCCTGAGATGATTCGTTAGCTGGCTACCTCATAATCAGTGATTAGAGCCTCGATGAGGGTAACAATTACTTTTTATATTTTTTCAATATTTAAATGAATATATTTAATTCATTTCATATTCTAAATTTGTTGGTATTCTAGAATACGGAAGCTTTTTTTTTTTTTTATCGGTCATTGACTTATCAAATATATTTTCTAATTTTATTTATTTTAAAATTAAATACATACTATTTTTTGTTTTTAAAATAACTATGGTGAATTTAGTGTCTTTGATAAATATTTAATAATATTACATATAATTAAAAAAGTAGAAATAAACTTAACTATAATAATATTGAAGGAAGTCAATATAATCAATGTATACTGGCAAAAAATAAAATGTTTTTTTAATGAATGCTCAAATGCAGATTCTGAAACATACATCAATTTTAAAACAAAAATTATTGAGCTAGAGAGAGAGAGAGTTAAAGAGAATTTGTATTGATCAAAAAATGAATTCGCGCTCTGTTACAGGTGTTTAACTGCATATATAAATACAACAACAAAATTACAGTTGTCCATGTAAAATAATTACAATTGTACAAGTAAAATATCTACGGCTGTCCATTGTGAAATATCTCTATTAAAATTTTACCAAACATTTAATTGATTATTCACATATGTAAAACTTATTCTCTTCAAATCTATCACTAATACCAATCCAAGCTTGAATTTATAGATTTGGATGATAATGGTTAGGATAGTACTTCAATTCTCGACAAAGAGTACAATGTGTAAAGGAGTTGAAGTACATGGATTTGTTAGTTAAATAGACTCATTTTCAGTCTAGTGTTGTTGTGCCTAATTCCATTCTGGATAAGTATGGAAAATGTAAAGCAATTGTTGAAACTCGGTGTATATTCATCAAAATGGAAAGAAGGCATTGCTATGATTCCAACTTGTGAGCAAAATGAAGTCGAGGAAACTTTATTACTATATTTTCTTTTTGTTGAAGTGGAAATCCGCAGTCGCTACCCGTGAATATGCAATGGATAAACCTCGCTTCATTTGCAGTAACTCGCAAACTACACAGGAGAGATAAATCGCACTAGATAAGTTCGGTGCGACGGCTCGACCGAAGAAGTATTGGTAGATGATTCGAACTCGTAACTTTATTACTATTTGATTAGATGCTTGGGTAAACATAGAAATGTTATAGGCAAGGACACATGGTTATTCAGATATTTCTAGTTCAAAAATATTGGGTTTTCGCAATTATAAAATCGAATGAAGGAATCTGGTGAAAATATAATGCAAGATTCAAGAATGAATCCTTTTTTTAATTCGAGGAGAATGATGTAGCCCAAGATCCAATACGACTAGTCTTGAAACTATTTTATTTCTTTAATTATGTAATTTTAATTAATTTCATATTAGGTAGTGGATTGATATTGTAATTTAAAAATAGTTTTAAATGAAAATTCAGATGTAAAAATTAAGGTGTTTGACGATTTAAAAGTGAATTGCTTAAAAAGTGATCACTATCATTAGAGTAACCCAACATATGGGCTTACGAACGACCATATTGCACCTTCATAATACCATTTATAATATTCGATTACAATAATTTGATTGACCAACCTACGGACACGAGAGCGATCTTGTTGCACCCATATAGTCACTTCCTCAACTCGAGACTCTTGGGACTTGTGGATGACTTGAATCCACAAGCTCTGATACCATTTGTTAGAATTGAATTTTAATCATTTAATTTGAAAATCAATTGGTGTTCGGTGAAGAAATATTTAAACATTTATTTGAGTTATGATCCAACTCATTAGTTTAAGAGCGGCTTAGTCGCACTCCAATATTAACACTTAAACCGATTCTTTTAGAATCACAAAAATACCAAATCAAATTAAAAACTTTCAAAAAATTAGTTAAATAGATCCAAAATTAGCATTTGACTTTTCGAAAGCTCTCCGAACGGGTGGTTGGAGTAGAAATTTATTTAAATATGTCTCATATTAATCGAAGGTGCAAATTTTTACATTAGAATAAATTAAAGAGGCTCTTTCAAATATATTTGACTATACGAAAAGGGTTAGACTACTTGTACACACAAAGTGTATACATTGATGACACCCCCTTATGCGTAAAAAATCTAGTAGTTGATTGAAAAAAGGTGTTCTCAAGATGTAAACAATTGTGTCAATCTTTATATACATGTAGCATGCAGTGGCGGACCTACAGTGGGTCTTGGTGGGTCACTTGACCCACCAACTTAGAATTGAGTTATATATATATATATATATATATATATATATAAAAGAATCAAAAATCAGATTTAACCATTTGCAAAACCAATTCTATCCTAGCAGAAGCCCTTATTTTATTTAAGCAATTTCTTCTTTTGGTACAAGAAACTCACACCGGTAAGGCAAAATCAATCAGTAGAAGATGATTTTGATTGGGTTTGAAATGGTGTGAGTTTTGAGTGAAATTGGTTTGCAGGAACTCATCATCATCATCATCATC